>JASDFA010000020.1:79737500-79895000 GCA_035772735.1 Datura wrightii
CACTTGCCCTGACGGCCGGGTGCAGGTCGCGCGCTTAAGCGCCATTCATTTTTGGGGCTAGTTGATTCGGCAGGTGAGTTGTTCACACTGCTTAGCGGATTTCAACTTCCATGACCACTATCCCGCTGTCTTAATTGAACAACACCCTTTGCGGGATCTAGGTTAGCGTGCAGTTTGGCACCGTAACCCAGCTTCTGGTTCATCTCGCATCGCCAGTTCTTCTTACCAAAAATGGCCCACTTAGAGATCTTGATTCCGTGGAGCTGCTCAACAAAGTAGTCGCGCCATACTACCTATTTAGAGTTTGAGAATAGGTCAAGGGCATTGCGCCACTGAGGCCTCTAATCATTGGCTTTACCCAATAGAACTCGCATGCGAGCTCCAACTATCTTGAGGGAAACTTCGGACAGAACCAACTACTAGACGGTTCGATTAGTCTTTCGCCCCTATACCCAAGTCAGACGAACAATTTTCACGTCAGTATCGCTGCGGGCCTCCACCAGAGTTTCCTCTTGCTTCTCCCCAGTTAGGCATAATTCACCATCTTTCGGGTCCCGATAGGTATGCTCACACTCGAATCCTTCTCAGAAGATCAAGGTTGGTCGATGGTACACCTCTTAGGGGGGTCCCACCAATCATCTTCCTTGCGCCTTATAGGTTTACTTGCCCATTGACTCTCACACATGTCAGACTCCTTGGTTCATGTTTCAAGATCGGTCGAATGGGGAGCCCATAGGCCAGCTTCCTGAGCGCGCAGATGCCGAAGCACGCGAGGCGCGCGCTGCCTGCCACAATCAAGGAGACAACATTCCGCGAGCATATTGAGAGTTCGGGCTTTCACCGCCCCCCCAATCCACGCTGGTCCATGCCCCGAGTCGATCGGCGGACCGGCTCATCGCCGTTCCACATCCGATCAAGGCGCATCGCCGGCCCCCATCATCTTCCTTACTAGTAATTTCAAGCACTCTTTGACTCTCTTTTCAAAGTCCTTTTCATCTTTCCCTTGCAGTACTTGTTCGCTATTGGTCTCTTGCCCATATTTAGCTTTGGACGGAATTCACCACTCGATTTGGGCTACATTCCTAAACAACCTGACTCGTAGACAGCGCCTCATGGTGTCACAGGGTCCAGGAACAACGGGGATCTCACCCTCTATGGCGCCCCATTCAAGGGGACAGTGGCCCGGTCCGCCGCTGAGGACGCTTCTCCAGACTACTATTCGGACGACGGAGCCGCCCAATTTTAAGGCTGGGATATTCCCAGTTCACCCGCCGTTACTAAGGAAATCCTTTTAAGTTTCTTTTCCTCCGCTTATTGATATTCTTAAACTCAGCAAATAATCTCGCCTGACTTGGGGTCGCGGTTGAAGCACCTAAGCATGTGAAGGGTCTAGGAGCACAAACGAGCGACGGGCTGTAGCCACGAAATTACGAGAGTTGAGTTTCAACCACCACTTGCAATGACGTTCGTCGACATGGACTCGCATTTAGGCCAGCCGCGAGCTCGGGGGATCCTAAGAGGCCAGTATCCGTCCCATGACACAACCACAACTAAGATTTTAGGCACAGAATGCTGGGGCGACGTGATGCATGACACCTAGGCAGACGTGCCCTCAGCTTAATGGCTTTGGGTGCAACTTGCATTGAAAGACTCGATGGTTCACGGGATTCTGCATTTCGCACCAAGTATCGCTTTTTGCTATGTTCTTCATCAATGTGAGAGCCAAGATATCCATTGCCGAGAGTCATTTTTTTTCAAAAGAAGCACAGGCCCTCCCGCGTGCACTGTGGATGGGGCGCAAGAGGCAGGCTATCAATTTAGTATTCCTTGCCGCTTTCTGCGTAGGGGTTCATTTATCACCCGGCTCATTTGCGAGCGCGCACCGGGTATGGGAAGGAGACGCACGGAAGAGGGCAAAAGCACCCTGCCCGCACGACTCCCCAAGTGTTAGAACAGGTTCGCGGGTCGTTCTGCTTTGCAGGTTTCGACAATGATCCTTCCGCAGGTTCACCTATGAGAACCTTGTTATGACTTCTCCTTCCTCTAAATGATAAGGTTCAATGGACTTCTTGCAACGTCGCTGGCAGCGAACCGTCCACGCTGCCGCAATCCGAACATTTCACCGGATCATTCAATCGGTAGGAGTGATGGGCGGTGTGTACAAAAGGCAGGGACGTAGTCAACGTGAGCTGATGACTTGCGCTTACTAGGCATTCCTCGTCGAAGACCAATAATTGCAATGATTCGTCCCCATCACAATGAAATTTCAAAGATTACCCAGGCCTATCGGCCAAGGCTATAAACTCGTCAAATACATCAGTGTAGCGAGCGTGCGGCCCAGAACATCTAAGGGCATCACAAACCTGTTATTGCCTCAAACTTCCGCGACCTAAAAGGCCATAGTCCCTCTAAGAAGCTAGCTGCGAAGGGATACCTCCACATAGCTAGTTAGCAGGCTGAGGTCTCGTTCGCTAATGGAATTAACCATACAAATCGCTCCACCAACTAAGAATGACCATGCACCACCACCCATAGAATCAAGAATGAGCTTTCGTTCTGTCAATCCTTACTATGTCTGGACCTGGTAAGTTTCCCCGTGTTGAGTCAAATTAAGGCGCAGGCTCCACTCCTGGTGGTGCCCTTCTGTCAATTCCTTTAAGTTTCAGCGTTGTGACCATACTCCTCGGAGCCCAAAAAATTTGATTTCTCATAAGGTGTCGGCAGAGTCCTAAAAGAAACATCCGCCGATCCCTGGTCGACATCATTTATGATTGAGACTAGGACGGTATCTGATCATCTTTGAGACCCCAATATTCTTTCTTGATTAATGAAAATGCTTTCCCAGTTGTTCATCTTTCATAAATCTAAGAATTTTATCTCTGACTATGAAGTATGAATTCCCTCGACTGTCCTATTTAATCATTACTCCGATTCCGACGGCCAATGTAATAAGACTTAAATCCTATAATGTTATCCCATGATAATGTATAAGGAGCGTATGCTTGCTTTGAGCACTCTAATTTCTTCAAAGTAACAGCGTTGGAGGCACGACCCTGCCAATTAAGGCTAGGAGCACATCGCCAGTAGACCTAGGGACGAGACGACCGGTGCACACCTAGGGCGGACTGGCTGGCCCATCCCAAAGTTCAACTATGAGCTTTTTAACTGCAACAACTTAAATATACGCTATTGGAGCTGGAATTACCGCGACTAGTGGCACTAGAACTTCCCTCCAATGGATCCTCTTAAGGGATTTAGATTGTACTCATTCCAGTTACCAGACTCATAGAGCCTGGTATTTTTATTTATTGTCACTACCTCCCCGTTTTAGGATTGGGTAATTTGCGCGCCTGCTGCCTTCCTTGGATGTGGTAGTCGTTTTTTAGGCTCCCTCTCCAGAATTGAACCCTAATTCTTTGTCACCCGTCACCACCATGGTAGGTGTTACAGGGTCAATTTTTGTTTTATGCAACCAGTTTGACACTGCACGTCAGTCACACGCATGCAACCGCTATGACTCAGCCTACACGTTTGTCTGTTTGATCCATTCGACACTTAATATTTTTTTAGCATTTAAGTCACAATAGGCACACATACATTTACAGAAAATCACTTCCCAACTTTGTATAACTCGTGTATAAAGAAACACACAAGGCCTCACAAAATTGTCTACACCAAAGACAGACTAACACTCTATGTATTTTCTGCCTAGTGGCAGCCTAGACTTCTCCCTATAAAGATAGCCCTCGCCCTTGCCACATGCTTGTCACATGCCTACAAAATTCCCTATCAAAATTCAATTGACATCCCAAATTGATAGGCAATTCAAATTCAAAATTCAAAAATCACAAACTGCCCTGCTGACTAGGACACAGGCGCCCAAAAATGTGGAAACTGCCCAACCGCCTGGCAAGTGCCAAGCACGCACGCCAGCTTGTCTTGGCGCCATCACCTGCCTTGACGCTATGTCTATCTTGGCTCTATCGTCTGCCTTGGCGCCATGTTTGTGTGAAAGCCTTCACGCCATGCCAACGCATGCCCGTGTTGTGCGTCTGCCTGTCTCAGCCGCTTCGTACAACCGGTCATGGCCCAGTTTCCTTGCCAACGCTTTGCCTAGCTCACATCTTCCCGTTTGCCTCTGCCAAGGCTATGCCATGCCATAGCCCGTATCAGCCTTATCTGCACATCATCGTTGACTTGGCACCTAGGCCACCCGCCTAGTGCCATAGTCTGCCGACTCGTGCCTGCCCTTGCCGACTTGCACCTGCCTTTTCCCAGTAGTTTGCCACAATGCCATCACGGTTCCATTAGCCACATAGAGTCATGCCAAATCCTATCATGTAAATGCTTTGTCATTCCCAACTTTCCACAAGCTTTGCCTTGCCTTCGTCCAGCCTTTGTCAATGCCATATTCTTTCCTAGTCATTGTACAAGCTTGCACGCATGCCCGCTAGGTGCCATGCGCCAGTCTTCACAATCATGTCATGGGGCTAACAAACTTCCCCCATTAGATTAGCTCGACTTTCTTGATGAGGCTAAGTATGCCCCGATTTGATCTTCAAATTTCCATAAAGATGCCCCTTTTTCCCAAGTCGCATCACATTATGGTTTGTCTTTCCATTGAATTTAGAAACTCTGTCTGCTGATTCTTCTTGGTTTGTCCCAACGTTCGGTGGTCCAGAATCTTCTAAATTGTCTCCTCATATTGCTGTCTCACAACTGGAGGAGCACGTTTGGTCGCCGCCCTTGCTGGATCTTTAACATCTTCATGTTAAGGCTTCAAGTAACTCACATAAAAAGTAGGATGCACCGTCATCTGTTCTAGCAGATTCAACTGGTAAGCTACTATACCAACCTTCTCTACGACTTCAAAGTGACCGTTGTACTTTGGAATCAACCCACAATGTCTCGTCTTGCTACTGATCTTCTTCCAGAATTGGGGTGTTAGTTTCAGCAACACTTTTTCACAAATCTGAAAGTCCAATGTACGGAGATGCTTATTAGCATACTTCTTCAATCATTTGGCAGCTTTCCGAAAACTTTCTTGTGCCTCGGTTAGCAACTCTTGCTTGTCACGCACATACCTGTAAGCGGCAGGACACTTGCCTTGAGATTTCTAATGAGCTACTTCAAGTGGCGTGTCAGGCTGCCTGCCCAACACAATCTCGAAAGGACTCATCTCTGTAGCCGATGACCTGTGCAAGTTATAGCAAAACTGTGCACTGTCCAGCAACTCTACCCAATTCCTATGAATCATAGTCACATAGTGCCTCAAGTACTTTTCAAGCAGATGATTGATTCTTTCAGTCTGTCCATCAATTTGTGGATGATTTTCTATCGAGAATTTCAAATCTGTACCCATCATTTTGAACAAATCAGTCCGAAAATGGCCAGTAAATCTCGCATCTCTATCACTCACAATATCGGTTGGAACACCAAAATACTTTACCACATGCTTATAGAACAAGTCAACAGCTATCTCTGAGGAACATAGAGTTGGAGCAGCAATGAATACCCCATACTTCGAGAATATGTCTACCATCACCATGATTGCCACCTTAACATCAACCTTTGGAAATCCACTAATGAAATCCATAGAACTGGAAGCCCACAGACGTTGAGCAACAAGCAGAGGCTGTAGCAAACCAGTTTCCTTCTTTCATTCTGACTTGTCAAGCTGACATATAAGATAAGTTTTGACATAGGCCTCAATGTTGTCCTCCATTTTTGGTCAGAAATAACTTTGGGACAGTAATGCCATCATTCTCTCAACACCTGGATAACCGAAAGCAGCATCATGCGTCTCCTTCATCAAAGTTCAACGCAAACTAGCACCTTGGGGTACCACAATTCTCCCCCTTGAAATGCAGCAGATCGTCCTCGATCCAATACTGCCTAACAATCCCATCCCTCACTTGATCCATCAATTTCACATATAATGGATCATTTGCAGCACATAGTTTAATTGTATCAAGTAAATCAGATTCAATTCTAGTGAACGAATAGACAGCAGCAAATACCTCCTTGCGACTCAATGCATCAGCAAACTTGGTTTTGCTTGCCTGGTTTGTGCACCCACTCGAAGTCGTATTTAGCCAGCATCTCCTTCCACCAAGCCTGCATTGGACTCAATTTCTGTTGAGTCTTGTAGTAAGTATTGGATGTATTGTCCATCAGACAACAAACTTCGTTCCAAGCAAGTACACTCTCCAAATCGGAAGGCAATGGATCACAACAACCATTTCCTTCTAATGGGAAGAATACCATTGCTCCGCGACATTCAATTTCCTGCTTTCAGATGCTACTGGATGACCCTCCTGGACTAGCACACTATCAATAGCAAAATCTGATGCATTACTGTGGACTTCAAATAGCAAATCAAAGTCTGGCAGCCTTAGAATTGGCTCAGACGCTATGGCTTCCTTCAAGGCAGTGAAAGCCTTATCACACACATCTATCCATGTCCATTTGACATTTTTCTTCAGCAAATCTGTCAATGCGGCAGCCTTCCTAGAATAGCCAACAATAAATTTCCGATATTAGTTTGCCAAACCCAAAAATGATCTCAATTCTTTTACCCCACTTGGTGCCTGCCAATCAATAATAGCCTACACCTTTTTGTGATCCATTCTGACCTGGTTTTCGCTAACCAAGTGCCCCAAAAATTTGATCTCCTATTTAGCAAACTCACACTTTTCCATTTTCACATAGAGTTGGAAATCTCTAAGGCGTTGCAACACCTTTTCTAAATGCAGCAAATGATCTTCAATAGTCCTACTATAAATGACTGTTTCATCTAAGTATACTACTACAAAATCATCAATATAGTCATAAAGAACATCATTCATTAAGTAACAAAAGGTAGCCGGGGAATTAGTCAGCCCAAACGACATTACAAGGAAGTCAAAGCTACCGTATCGAGTTACACAAGTGGTCTTAGGGGCATCCCCCTCGGCAATGCGAACTTGCCAATAGCTTGATCTCAAATCTAACTTAGTAAAGAAACTAGCCTTAGACATCCTATCAAGTAAATCCTGAATCAGCGGCAGCGAGTACTTATTCTTCACAATAACCTTGTTCAATGCCCGATAACCCACGCACATCCTCAAAGAGCCATCCTGCTTCTTTTGGAAAAGGACTGGTGCGCCAAATGGAGCCTTCAAAGGCTGGATGAGGCTAGCTACAAGAAATTCATCTAACTACTTCCTCAATTCAGCCAACTCTAAAGGAGACATGTGGTAAGGAGGGCGTGCCGATGGCACAGACCCTGGCAGCAACTCAATTCTTTGGTCTATTTCCCTCCTTGCAGCAACTGTCTAGGCAGTTCAGGTAGCGTCACTTATTTGAATTTTTCCAAAAACTTTGCAACATCATCAGGGACTTCAATCTGCACATCTGGCTTGACTTCCACCAAGGCAGCAAGATAAGCAGTCTCACTACTATTCAAGCCTTTATCGAATGTAGCAGCCGACACCAATGTAGAAATCCCTGTGTTCTTTGATCTACTATTGCTTGTTTCACATGGGTTGATATCCTTGACAAAGCTAGGATCCTTTTCACCCATAGACATCAAACCATCTGATGAGTTGGTAATTTACCAACTCATTAGACTCTAAAACTTGAGTTTTTGTCTAGTTTCTGAGTTGATTATGTGGATTTTATGACCTTTTTGCTTTTGTTGTGTGCAGATGCCTAAGTTTGAAGAAAAGATCAAAAATAGAGTAAAAAGGAGGAAATGAGTATAAGCAGCGAATCACAGGTGTTAACTGGAGAAACGCCGGTAAAAAGCTGAAGGTCACTGCCTCAAGGGAGGAATGCTACCGACGGTTCACGAGTCACCAATGGAGAGACGCCGGTGCAGTAGCCGAATGACAATTAGAAAATTTTGGAATTGGCATTGAAGATCCAGCGATTCATGGATTGGAATTGGCAAAACGTCGGGTGAATTGCTGAAGTTCACTGGAAATGAATGCAGAAGAAGAGCAAGTATCCGACGGTTCACAGATTTTATGGGCGAACCACCGGTACCTTCACCGGTTTCAGAACGATGCTTTTAAGGGTATAACTGTCCATTGCTGAAAAAGGAAGGAAAAGTACCCTACTTTTCAGGGTATAAATAGAAACAGAAGTACTCTGCAAAAAGGGGAGAAAAAAAAAGAGAGAGGAAGAAGATATAGAGTTAGAGAGATTGAGAGAAAAGCCAAGTACACATCATATCATTATTTCCTCTTTTAGCTGAAGACAATCTCTTAGTTGATAAAGGGACTTTGATTGAAATTTGTAGAATATACTCTGCTTTATTTCTTCTTTTATTTTATTAAGTTTCAGCTGTAGTGAAGGATAATTGTGTTTCTGATTTATCTACTCTTCTTATTGAATTTATTGATGCTATTGATGATTGTGTTTTTGAATTTCTTAACTATGAGTAGCTAAAATCATTAACTAGAGGTGTGTGATGATGAATACTAAATTGGAATTGGTATTGCTAGAGTAACTTCATAATGTTCAACTAAGTGTAAATCTATTGGATTACCTTCAATCTATTAATGAAGATCCATTTATGATGATATGAGTCTATCTATACTTGCTTGATTGTTGCTTAGGAGAGAATAATTAAGTATTGGAAGGGAATTTAGTAGTGGGTATGGATAAGAAATTGTAAAATTAAGCTAGTAATAGCTGAAATTACTTTCTCCTTCCTAATTAGCAGCTAATAGCTAGGAATAGTGAAGTTGCTAATCCAAATCAATTTGGGTGAGCTAAATCGCAGCTTGAGTTTGAGAAAACTCTAGTTAGGGGTAGTCAATAGGCTGGGAAGCTGAGGCTACCTATTACCCGAGATTATTTACTCTTGTTCAACTTATCAGATGACCTAGCCTATCCTGATGTAGTTAGTATTTCATCTACACCGTACCTCTAGTATTTCACACTATTGTCAACAACTTAGCTGATCCTTTTACTTTTAGTTCACTAAAGCAACTTGTGTAATTTTCTAAAAAGTTTATTCCCCCGCCCCCCCTCCATTTTCATTGTTTTTATGTTAAATCTATATGGTGCAAGCTAATATCAATTTCTCAATTGACGCTTGAATTCATCACTCCCTAGTCCTCGTGGGATTCGACCCCAAACTTGCTTTGATACAATGACCGTGTATATTTTTTGACTTAAGAATATATTTTGGACGTTATCAAAAATAGCGCCGTTGCTGGGGACTAGTGCTTGATAATCTAGTGATTGTTTGTTAAGTTGAATTAGTTTGCATCATAGCTACTTGATTTGATTTTCTTCTATGTTGTTAGGATCTCACCACCTCATGAGCCATCACTCCCAAGAAGAAGATAGCTCAGTGGAGGGGAACATGGAACTTGAAGAAGATAATTTGGTGCTGCCGGAAGTTGCAGGCGCCATTCGCCTACCACAGACAGTAGGGGATGTGGTGTTCCGTGTTACTAGCACCATGTTTCACTTATTGCAGATGAAGGGGATCTTCGGTGGCAAACTAAGTGAAGATGCAAATCGACACTTGAGGAATTTCTTAGAAATTTGCCAGTCCTTTAACATCACAAACATTAGTCAAGAGTCAATCAGGTTGAGACTCTTTTCTTTCTCATTGACGAGGGAAGCAACAATGTGGCTAGAGGAACTTCTCCAGGCTGTATCACTTCATGGCAAGAGTTAACCGAGGCTTTCCTAGATCGGTTTTTCCCTCCCTAAAAAATTCTACAACTGAGGGATGATATCATAAACTTCCGAAAAGAACAAGGAGAGCCTTTGCACGAGGCATGGTTGAGTTTTAAAAAGAAGGTTTCTCTTTGCACAAATCATGGATTACCAGATGGAGTACTTCTCCTAAGCTTCTATAGGGTCCTTGATTCAATGAACAAATCCGTTGCCAACAACCTAGCTGGGGGGGTCAATTATGGACCAAACATATGGGTTAGCCAAAGCTCTCCTTGACCTAATGACAAAAACCAATAGGGCTTGACACACAAGGGAGACAAGTGTGTCTACTCATGAGATCATCTCAAGTGCATTAGGAGTTGCGAAAAAGGGATGATGAGCGGGATGAGACTCTTGCCAAGATGATGACACAATTATAATTGATGACCAATCATGTGATGGGAGCAGGTTCGGAGGTGGTAAATGCGGTGGGAATGCAAGGTCCCCTGCAATATGAAAGAGAGCCTTTACCACTAACATATGATGAGGAATGCCAATATATGGGTAACCAAATGGGAGGGCCTCGATCTGGCTTCCAAGGAGAAAACCAAGGCCCGTGATGCCCGACGGATGATAACTAAGGGTGGAGAAATCGTGAACAGCAAGGATGGCCCAAAAGGGATGAGAGGTGGAGCAATAGAGAGACAAACCAAGAAGGTGATCGTTACCATCGAAGTGCAAATCCATACATTCCACCTCCTAAGGCTGGAAATCCTCATAATCAGCCAGGGGTAAGTGATGCGGGTAACTCCAAAAATGAAGAAATGCTCTCAAGAGTTTTGAAGAAGGTGGAGTTGACCGAAAGTGGGGTGAAAGAATTAAGAGGGGAGGTGTCTAACCTCACTCAAACAGTGAGTTCACACTCAGCTTCCATCAAGTATTTGGAAGCTCAAATGAACCACCTATCGGGTCAAATGGACACGAGGATGAAGAAAACACTACCTAGTGAAACAATGCTAGTGATACAATGCCTAATCCAAAGAAAGAGGGTCAATGTATGGCTATTGTCACTAGAAGTGGAAAGGTGATTGGAGATGCCCCGGGGAAGCCTCGTGAGGTGGAGAACCCGAAGGTAGTTTAAGATGAGGTTGATAAAATGCCAATAATTTTGGAGAATGAAGAAAATGTTGAGGAAGGAATAGAGGAAAAGGATGATGAGATCCATATTCAAGTTGATGATTAAGAGGCGGGCACGAAGGCCTGGGTTGATGGTAAGGTTGAATCAAGAATCCCACCACCGTAAACGGCTAACCAAGTAAAAGAAGGAAGATTAGTCTAAGAAATTTTTTGACATGTTTAGCAAGTTGTCCATAAACATATCGTTGGTGGACGCTTTGATCCAAATGCCTGGTTATGCCAAGTTTATGAAAGATTTATTGAAAAAGATGAAGGTGGTTGATGCTGGAAATGAAGAGAGAACGCACCATGTAGTGCGGTAGGGATGAGTAATCTTTCCCCAAAAAGGGAAGATCCCGGAGCTTTTACCATTCCATGCATGATTGGAATTTGTGTGTTTAAGAAGGCTCTATGTGATATAGAAGCAAGTATAAATCTGATGCCCCTAATCATTTTTAAGAAATTAGGCCTCAGAAGCACGAAACCGACATCAATGCAGTTGCTAATGGCAAACAGGTCAATCAAAAGACTGGTGGGGGTGCTAGAAGATGTGCCGGTGCAAGTAGTAAAGTTCATTCTCCTGGCTGATTTTGTTATTCTGGATTGTGACATGGATGTGGAAGTTCCCATTATTTTGGGAAGACCTTTGTTGGCTACTGGGAGAGTAGTGGTAGATGTGGAGCTTGGAGAGTTAAAATTTTGGGTTGGTAGTCAGGAGGTCACTTTCAAGGTATGTCCATCAGCTAGAACTCTACCCGTATGCAAGGTGGTTGGAGTATTGCAAAATGATGATGATGATACGGGATTGAAGCTAAGGGAGACGGAGGCGGATGATGACCCATCGGAAATGAAGAATTGAAAAAGGACTACGTCGTGCTGCGACAATAAATAAGGCACTTCTTGGGAGGAAACCCAAGTATTTATTGAATCATGTGATGTTTTTTTATTGTTTTTGTTTGTGTAGGAACTGAGAATGAGAATCAAAGTAAGAAATGGAGAAAGAACCGGCGAGAGACCAGCGAGCCACCGGTCCAGAAATGTGGATCGCCTAAGACAAGGGAACGCAAAGTAGAAAGCTGAGGTTTGAACTGAAGAATCGGTGGGCCACTAGCGAATTGCTGAACCAGACTCGTGGGTCACTGGTGTATCACCGGTCTGAAGCAGAGAACCTGAAGCTAGGCCACAGATTCGGCGGATGACCGGTGGAATGCAGCTTTAATTGGTGAACCTCTGGTGCGTCGCCGGATGGAGCCAGATTACTGGGCATAATACAAGTTGAAATGAAGCATAACGGTGAACCACCTATGTAACTCTGGTCAGGGCTCGTACAGAGTAAAAAAAAGGGGAATCTAAATAGATGGGCCGACAAAATCCAAAATGCCTACCCAGCCACCCTAATTCTGCAAATATTCCCATAGCTTCCCTCTTTCCAACATTTTTCTTTCCATTCTTGTCTCTCCATTACCCAACATTCCCTATTCCCTACATTTTTCCATTTTCACCCTCTCCACTTTCCCACCTTTTCACCTTCCAACCTCCCACCAACGCACCTACATTAAACTCCCCACCTTCCCCTCAACCTATCACATTTCCACTTTCCACCTATAAATACTCATCCATATTTCACAATCAAAATCACTTCACTCATACTATATACTCTATACTCACTCATCTAAAGGTGACATTGCAATTTTGAGATATTTCTATTTTTGAATATTAATAAAGTGTGCAAGTGTTCTTCTAATTCGATAACATTTCGCTTGCCCCTGTTTTAATTTTATTATGGTACCTAATTCTATATGAGTAATATTTCATTTCCATTCCTTGTTGAGATCTTGAATGTGTTATGATTGTTAAATGGAATGGATATATGCTTTTCTGATGAAATTTTTAAAACAATGTGTGAAGTCTGAGTAACCCATTTGCACAAAGCACAACGTTTTGCCCGATGATAGATCGGGTGATGCCAATCTTAAGAGCTAAACATCATAAACACGTGTGTGAATGGAGTATAATTTATGGTATTATGTTTGTTTTGAATGTGTGTTAATGGTGTTTGTGAGTAACGAGTCGTAATTTAGGATAACAGGGGCCGACAATTCATCGGTCAGATTCAATGAAACGCCGTTTGGGGTGCCAGTTCACTCTAAAATTGGTCCTGGCTACTGAGTGAGTCCAATGATACTTTAGCAATTCGCAAAACATGACCAGGCGAAACGCCTCTTGAACCGACGAAAATGACTTGATTTTCCCCAAATGATCTATTGAGCATCGGTGGCCAGTCAGCGGCTCGCGAATTGTCTTCGGCGAACTGCCAGTACCACCTATTCTTTGAATGATTGTTTGATTTTTCTTTTCTTCTCAATTATTCTTTATAACTAGTTTATTTTCTTGTAAATTCTACTTCAATATCTTTTCACTAACATACCTCTTGCAGAAACACAAATCATGTCATCCTCCAGGAACATCGGCAAAGGAAAGGACCCTGCTTTATCTGCTAGCAAGGGCAAAGGCAAAGCAAAGGCTTCTCCACCATGAGCCAACACGAAGGAAGCCATCATTCTCTGTGTTCCGAATATGAAGGAACACTATGTCACCTGCCAGGGACGCTCTATCACAGTGGAGAAGAGGTTTGACTTGGCCGGGTTAAAAGGTGATTTCTCTAATATCACCGAGCAGTTCACCCACCAGTAATGTCAAGCATTTGCCAACCCTTTGCCACAATACTATCACAGCCTTGTCACAGAGTTTTATGCCTCCTACCAGGCTTGCTAAGAGAGCATGCAACATTGGGGTAAAGTGGATGAGTTTCCCTGCTTTCCTAGGTGATGATTCATGGGGTGGAAGTTGATATCACCCCGACTGCTATAAATTATCTATTTTGGGAAGATGAAATAGACTTTGCTACAGAGTACATGGCATGGGTAGTCGATATGAAGGACCAGTATGAGTGGGTGGCTCACATTATTGCTACTGATACTCCTCTCTGGGCCTCCATGGGTGGTGAAATCTCTCTCCATGATTTGAAGTTCGAGCCCAAGCTGTGGTTGTACTTTATTTGTTCTCGCATCATCCCATCCAAGAATGAGCAGGGGGTCACCATGGAAGTAGCCATCATGATTGCTTGCATTATGTAGGGGGTCCCCATCAGCTTTGGTAAAATTATAGCTCAACAGATGAAGAAGAAGGCTCGACAGTGCAACATTTCCATGCCATATGCTGTTTTAATCTCACAACTTTGTGCAGTAGACGGAGTGCCTCGTTTTCTAGATGAAACTCCTTTCTCTGCTCTAGGAGTTTTTATCATTGACAGGAAGAGAGACGCCAAGGCACCGACAGTGAAACGGAAGCGCCTGCAAGCCTTTGGCATGCAAGAAGAAGCCTTATCCCACGGGTCAGCCTAATCTCCAATCGCCCCAGAATCCAATGTGCCCCAGCCTGATATGTCAGGACAAGCATCGGGTGACATGCGCCACAACTAGGGACCATGTTCAGTCCATGCCAATAAACAACAGGAGCTCGCGATCTATCAACACTTGAAGGGATACACAATGGAGATCGGATCGGCCTCGTATGGAGCGCTTTTTGGCATACACCAAGCAAACTCTATCCCGGGTGACATCTGTCATGTGCACCCCTTGGATCAGGCATGAACACACAATCTTCAACCAGATCCTGACCTCCTGGTTAATCTGAGAGTAGGGCAATGTCTGGTGGTAGCCTCTCTCCTTGTGCCTGCTACACTTGGCTGTCGATCGAGCTCCACACAAGGTGCATCTGATGTCCGCATAGGGTGGAGTGATGTTCAGTTGACGGAGGACATGAGCGTCTGTGTCCTGTGCCCCCAGGAATTCATTCTAGTGGTGGGGCTCAAATGTGACTACCTGTCCTCTAATTTTTATGGTGTGGCTGTGTAAGGTCGGGTTCCAATTGGCATAGAACTCCCGGATAAGATGGAGATTACACTCCCTGGGTTCTTCGAAAATGAAGTTAAGCCCAGCGGTGTCAATCCTGTGTACAATCCGTGGGAATTCCTATGCCAGTGGTTCCTGTGCTATCTGCTCTTCCGGGAAGTATTTGGTTTCTTTATGTTTGGCATACCACTTCTTCCCCTCATCACTCACCCATCTGGTTCCGTATTGTTGGAATTGACCTCTAGGAACCGCTGGTGCTATTGGAACTACTGTTCCCAATCTTACCCTCTTTCTGCTGGCGCCCGATGTGGATGCGCCCTTGCCCTTTTCTTGTCGGCCCGACATTGTTCCTGTACATTCAAACATACAGTTTCAATGTTATTCAAGTCATAATTAGCTACAACTAAGGTTGAGTTTAATTGGATCACCCCACACTTAGTCTTAAGCCACAATCAACACAATTCGAGAAGAAATTCCTGATCTTGCCATTCTTAGCATTCAACATGCTTAGTGCATTCATATAATTCGATGGGATAATTACTTTGTACTACTCAGACTTCGTACAATGAATTAAAATTTCTCCATCGATTCAATTACATCATCATTAGCACTTTGCAATTTTTTTTTCAACAACCTATGTAATTCTCAAGTTGCATTCTCCTGAAAATCCCTCTTCTAACTTAGCATATTCAACATCAATAACAATTCATTTCACTTCACCCAACATACACAACCCAAATTATCAACATTTTAAAGCATTTAGTCTTCTTCCTATTCAATCCTCAACCCTAGCTAGCAATTTCGCAAGAATTTCAATAAAACATGCAATCATTGAGTTCATCTACTAACAACGATACTATGAACATCATTCAATCATAACTCAAGTGATTTCAATCTTATTTCTCACTTAGGGCAAGGTTTAATCACCAAACATGTTCAAGAATCAATAATTTGAGCAATAATAAGGAAAAATTCAAGAACATACCTTTTCTTTGATGAAATTGAAGAAAACTTGAAGAAAGTTGATCACTAAGTCCGTGTCACATTGGGGGAGAAGGGGATTTTGGGTGTGGGTCGCGGAGGAAATGAGAGAATAGGAAAAAAATGAAGGGATTTGGGGTTAAAATGAGGTTTTTTCGCGCGGGTGACCCGGTGACCCGAGGTGACCCGACGCGAAATACACCTCAACGTGTCACAGAGGGTAAAGCGGAGCACTGCCTCCATGACACGGAGCCATCGCGCAGGTATTCTGGATTTTTAAAAATCTAGAATAAGCCTCAACGTGTCATGGAGAGTAACGCGGAGGTCCTCCTCTGTGACACGGAGCCATCGCGCAGGCTCACTGGAATGTACCAATTTTTATTTTCTTACCTTGATTTTTTTCCTTTGCGTTTTTTTTTGTATTTTTGCCCTCCGTTCCACCTGAAAATCATTTCACCACAAGAAATTGGTTAGAAATCATAGGTTGCAACGCAACAATTTTTATTTTTATTTTTCTTTGTTTTTCTTTTTCTCTCTTTTTTTTCAAATAATTCTACTTTTCTATTACAACACATTCACGGGTTGCCTCCCGTGCAACGCCTGATTTACTGTCGGAGCTCGATGCTACTCATTCTCAATCATCCTCTAGAGTGATGGACTTCTTCTCTCGAATAACATCCTCACCCCAATAATGCTTACATCGTTGCCCGTTCACCAAAAATGTGGCACTTCTATCTTCTTGCCACAACTCCACTGCCCCGTGTGGGGTCATTCTCACCACTTTAAACGACCCTGACCACTTGGACCGCAACTTACCTGGAAAAAGCTTCAATCTTGAATTAAATAAGAACACTTTCTGCCCCGACTCAAAGATCCGATGCACCATATGCCTGTCATATCATCTTGTAGTTCTCTCCTTGTAGCATTTGGCACTTTCATAGGCATGCCATCAAAACTCATCTAGTTCACTGAGTTGCATCAATCGTTTCTTCCCTGCTAGCTCCAGATCCATGTTCAGCTTTCTCACGGCCCGAAAAGCTCGATGTTCCAGCTCCACAGGCAAATGACATGCCTTTCCATAGACCAATCTGTACGGAGAAGTCCCAATGGGTGTCTTGTATGCAGTTCTATAAGCCCACAACACATCGTCAAGTTTGCTTGACCAATCAATTCGTTGTGCATTCACTGTCTTCTGTAGAATCTGCTTTATCTCTCTGTTTGACACCTCCACTTGCGCACTAGTTTGGGGATGAAACGCTGTTGCTACCTTGTGCCACACCCCATACTTAGCTAGCAAATTCTTGAAACTCGCATTCACAAAATAAGCCCCTCCATCACTGATAATAGCTCGGGGTGTCCCGAACCTGGTGAAAATATGCTTTTTCACAAATTTCATCACCACTTTGTTGTCATTCTTGGGACAAGCTGTTGCCTCGACCCACTTTGATACATAGTCAACCGCTACCAAGATGTAACGATTACCAAATGATGGTGAAAATGGGCCCATGAAGTCTATTCCCCATACATCAAAAATCTCCACTTCTAATATCTGCTGCAGTGGCATCTCCTGTCTTCTACCAATTTTGCCTATTCTTTGACATCTATCACACATTTTTACATATGCTATAGAATCTCTGAACAGTGTAGGCCAAGAGAAACCTGACTGGAGCACCTTGTGAGCTGTCCGCTTGCCTCCGGGGTGCCCTCCATACAATGATGAGTGACAACTCCTCAATACTTCTGTCACCTGGCTCTCTGGGATGCATCGTCTCATCACTTGATCCGATCCCTACTTAAACAGATACGGCTCATCCCAAATGTAATACCTGCAATCATGTCTCAACTTCTTTCTTTGCTGAGCCGTAGCCTTCGGTGGGTAGACCCCACTTACCAGCAAATTCACAATGTCTGCATACCAAGGGATTTCAGTTTCCCTTATTGCCAAGAGCTGCTTATCTGGGAACTCTTCTTTGATAATATCACCTTCATTTATATGCAACCGACTTTCCAATCGCGATAGGTGATCTGCCACTTGATTCTCGCTCCCCTTTCTGTCCCGATCTCTAGGTCAAACTCTTGTAGCAACAATATCCATCTGATTAGTCTGGGCTTTGCATCCTTCTTGTTAAAAAGATACCGAATTGCTGCATGATCAGTACACACCACTACTTTAGAACCCACCAAGTAGGACCTGAATTCAAATGCGAACACCAGTGCTAACATCTCCTTTTCCATGACCGTATAATTGACCTGGGTGCGTCAAGTGTTTTGCTTGCATAATAAATGGAATGAAAAATTTTATTCCTCCGCTACCCCAATACAGCTCCTACAACCACGTCACTTGCATCACACATCAATTCAAACGGTTGCTCCCAATCCAGAGAAATGAGTATAAGCGCTTCTACCAGCTTCTGTTTTAACTCCTCGAATGCTTTAACACAATCCTCGTCAAACTCGAACTTCACCTCTTTTTCTAGCAACTGGCATATCGGTCTAGAAATTTGAGAGAAGTTATTGATGAACCATCTGTAGAACCCTGCATGTCCGAGAAATCTGCGGACCCCCTTCACTGACACTGGTGGTGGTAGCTTTTCGATCACTTTGATCTTTGCACGATTGACTTCCAACCCCTTGCATGACACCTTATGGCCAAGGACGATACCCTCCTTGACTAAAAAATGGCATTTCTCCCAGTTGAGCACAAGGTTGGAGTCTTCACATTGAGCTAGCACCCTTTCAAGATTCTGCAAACATGTAGCAAACGAATTACCGAAAACAAAAAAGTCATCCATAAATACCTCGACAAAATCTTCCACCATATCTTGGAAGATCGCCATCATGCATCTATGGAATGTGGATGGTGCATTGCATAGACCAAATGGCATCCTCCTAAAAGCATATGTCCCATAAAGACATGTAAAAGTGGTCTTCTCCTGATCCTCCAGTGCTATGGCTATTTGGTTATAGCCAGAATATCCATCAAGGAAACAATAATATTCTTGACCTGCCATCCTGTCCAATATCTGATCAATAAATGGGATTGGATAATGATCTTTCCTTGTGGCCTCATTGAGCTTCCGGTAGTCCATGCAAATTCGCCAGCCTGTGACTGCGCGGGTGGGGATCAACTCATTCTTTTCGTTGGTGACCACGGTCATCCCTCCTTTCTTTGGAACACATTGAACTGGGCTAACCCATTCACTGTTTGAAATGGGATATACCACACCTGCATCAAGCCACTTGATCACTTCCTTCCTAGCTACATCCTTCATCACCAGATTCAACCTCCGCTGATGTTGTATAGTTGGCTTGGATCCTTCTTCCATAAAAATCCTGTGTGAGCAAAAAGCTGGATTAATTCATTTGATGTCTGACATTTTCCACCCCATTGCTTTCTTCCGCCTCTTGAGGACCACCAATGCATCCTTCACTTGTGCCTCTGTCAGTTCTGCGGAAATGATGACTGGCAAGGTGTCATCTTCCCCCCAAAATACATACGTCAGATGTGGAGGCAATGTCTTCAACTCCAATTTTGGTGCCTCCTCAATTGATGGTTTTGGCAATGGTTCGAAGGACCTCATCAATGGATGGAAATCTTGCTTCCTGGTAAACCATTTTGGCTTATTTAACATCAGCACCATCTCATACGTAGCACTATCTCCAAAATGATCGGAGCCCATCAAGGCTCTCTCCAATGGGTCTTGTGAATCAACAATCTGCAGAAGTTCTTCCTGATTTAGCACATTGATTGCTGATAGCTCCTCATAAATGGCCGGTAGCTTCATGGTCTTGTACACATCAAAATCCTTTACTTTGTCATGTGTTCGCATGGTTAGCTGCCCGGCAATCACATCAATCAAAGCTCGTCCAGTTGCTAAGAAAGGATGACCCAAAATAAATGGGACTTCCGCATTCGGCTCGAAATCCAATATGATAAAATCCACCACAAAAATGAGGGAGCCCACTTGCACTAGCACATCCTCTACAATGCCATCTGGTCTGGCCAAAGAACGGTCAGCTAGCTGCAAGATCACAGTAGTTGGTCTAGGGCTGCCCAACCCCAACTTCTTGCACACCGATGTCGGTATCAAGTTAATGCTTTCTCCCAAATCACATAATCCGCGAGCTCGAATACTTTTCCTGATTGTAATCTGAATGGTAAAGCTCCCAGGATCCTTGAGCTTTGTCGGCAATCTGTTCTGTATCTGGGAGGTGCACTCCTCAGTAAGCTCCATCGTAGCATACTCCGTCAATCTGCTTTTGTTTGCTACGATGTCCTTGATATACTTTGCAAATTTTGGCACTCCCTGCAAAACATCAACCAAAGGTAAATTAATGTGTACCTGTTTCAGCACTTCCATGAATTTCTTAAAGCAAGCTTCTTCCTTGTGCTTCTTTAATCTTTGAGGGAACGGGGGTGGTGGTCTTTCTATCTCAGCTTCCTTTTCCTTCCCCCTCACATCATCATGTTCCCCATCTTTTTCCACTGTTCCAGATTGCTGAGGTGGTCTTTCTGGTTCCACCTCCTTAAGTTGTAGTCCACTCCTTGTGGTCACTGCATTGACCTGCTTGGGTTTGGGTTAGTATCACTCGGTAGTCCTCCTCTGGGCCTGGTGTTTTGAGCTCCAGCTAACTGTCCAAACTGGTACTCCTACGCCTTTGTAGCTAACTGCTGATTCATCATATTAGCTACTAATTTCACATAATCAGCCTGCATTTGCGCTTGGTTAGCTATAATTGTTTGGAACATATCCTCAATGTTGTTGGGTGGTGGAGGAGGTACATTGTTTCCTCTGTATTGAGACTAAAAATTCTAATGCCCCCTTATTTCTTTGCACGCCCTGATTCGAACTCTGTCCTTGATGGCTATTACTCCCCCAAGAGAAATTCGGATGATTCCTCCAATTTGAGTCGTAATTGTTGCCATACTGTTGATTATTATTCCTCTGGACGTTCCCAACAAAATTTATCGAGTCTGGATTGCACCACAACACTCAGATGAGTGTTCACTACTCTCACATAGTTCACACCATACCTGATGAAATGCATTGACTGGTGCTTGTGCTTGATTGAAGTTCATACCACTGAAGTGGGTGTTGAGTTGATTTTGCAACGCAGCTATCGTGCAGTAATAGCTGTAAAACCATCCACCTCAAAAACTCCTGCAGCTTTCCTCGTTCCTCCTCGTGTTGAATCCGCATTCCATTCGGGATTTCCCTGTGAAATACGGTTTAACAAAGTGTAGAGCTCCTCATAAGTCTTCTCCAATGCCTGCCCACCAGCTGCTGAATCTAACAGAATTTTAGTATGTGGTTCTAAACCCTCAATAAATGTGTTCACCAACACATCATTAGATTGGTGATGATGAGGACAGTCCCTTAACATTTACTTGAACCTCTCCCAAGTTTGATACAAATTCTCACCCTTTCTCTATTTAAAACTTAGAATCTAACTTCTAAGTCTGGATGTCTTCCCAGATGGAAAGAATCGTATCAAAAACTTTCTTGCAAGATCATCCCAAGTGGTGATAGAATTAGGTGGTTCAGCTTTCAACACTTCTTTGCTTCCCCCAATAATGAGAATGGAAATAATGTAAGCCGCACATAGTCGGATGATACTCCAGCGGGAATGTAAGTGTCACTTATCTCCAAAAAGTTTTGGAGATGTTGTTGTGGATCTTCATGAGGGAGACCTTTGAATTGCCCGCTGGTGTGCAACAACTGCACCATGCTCTTCTTAAGCTTGAACCTCCCTCCTGGCTCTGGTCTGCGAATACTGGATGTAACATTGTTTGCGTGTGGGATTGCCACTTCGCGGACTGACCTTGCTGCCATCTCCTCGGGCACTAAAACTACCCTTAGAAGTGGTGGATTCTGTTACTGCTCCAGAATTTCCTATCTTAGCAACTGCAGCTTCTTCTCTAGAGCTTCCTTTCTTTGGCGATGAAATTGTCTCTCCGGCTCTATAAATGAATCCACCAACCCCTTCTCTCTTGCCAGCGTTCAGAAAAAATTCAATACCTGCAAGAGAAAGGCTAAGATCAAGTTGTCAACACTTATATTGAATTTGTAAACTAACACTAGAAAATAAATTTACCAATTGCCAGTCCCCGGCAACGGCGCCAAAAACTTGCTCGACCCAGAACTACACGCAAGTGCAAATGGTCGTACAAGTAGTAAAGTGGCTTTATTTCAAGCCAAGTATCGATCCCACAGGGACTGAAATACGGTATTAATTAACTTAAGTGTCAGTGAACGATATCTCTATGAATGCAGACAACCAAATAAATAATGTTTTATGAGTTAAGATCACTAATTAATAAGAATCTAAGTCTAGATTATAATTTGAGTCTGAACAATAGCAATGAACAAGCTGAGGTTAAGGCTGACATGCAGGGATGTACTTTATTAATTCAATTCAGCTAATCTTCTCTTCGGTTGCTAGTCAGGAATTAATTGCCTATGGATTGGATCTTTTGACTCCTATCCAATTAAAGAATCATGAAACCTTATTCTACATTTCCGTGATATAAGAATCTCATGCTCTAGCCCTACATAACCGATTCCATAATTGACTAATAAGACTTTCAGATATATTTCTATTCTGAATGTAAATCTTTTCTCAATTTTTTACAGCTAAGAAAAGATCATATCCTACCAATTCACATCTGTCCAATTCTTTTCCTTTTCAAAATCAAAATTGGATTTCTAAGATATACATTAACATTGGCCAAACATTAATGCAGTAAACACAAGAATTGATAGAATAACCATTGAAGAAAAGATGAAAACTGAAATGATCAATAATTACATTCCTCTACAATTATCCTTAACCTCAGCAAGAAGTGAATTAGCCACTCATTTGTGGATTAAACATCTTCAAATAAGTAGAATTCATACAAGCAATTGAAATTAAAAAGAAAAAGGAAGAGAATAACCCTAGAATTTTCGTTCTCTCAACTGCCTGTAACCCACGTTCTTGCTCCACCAAGTCAGAATGTTTAAAATAAAACCTAAGTGTGCTATTTATACTATTGAGAATTTTTCACAGAATAACAAGCAACGTGGCACGGAGTGTATCGCAGAGCCTTGCCTCCGTGCCACGGGGATATCGCGGACCTTCACTGGAACTTGAGGTTCTAGGTAATAACACTCAACGTGACACGGAGTGCATCGCGGAGCACTGCCTCCGTGCCACGGAGGTAACGCGAACCTCCACTGGAAATTGACATAATTAATTCATCCCAGGCAGAATGCCTCTGCGATGGTAGCGTGACATGGCGCCATCATGGAGCCCTTATTTTTGCCACTTTCCCTTGTCAACTTCCGCTTCTTGCTTCCAAGTCCATTCCCGCACTTCACCAACATATATATTAGCTTCAAAAATTTCCTTTTACCTTCAAAACAACACTAATCATGTTGGTTAGTATAAATTCACATTTATCAAATAATCACATGAGAATATACACATAATAATAGATAAACAAGTCGAAATGAAGCATTTGAGTATCACTTGGGCATGCAATTCTGCCCAATATCACTTACCCCACACTTAAAACCTTGTTCGTCCTCGAACAATACTTTCACATCTCATGCAATTGAAATCCACGCATAACTAATTTGGCTCAACCATTCAAGCTACGACTATACAGATTATTTAGGATAGAAAATCATCAAGAAGACATGCATGGTATCATCAATACAATGAAGTACACCACATTAAGACCTCCTAACCTCAAGAATCGATTCTCGATCTTGGCAAACTCATGCAAATCAACTGATCAAGACATCCGACACGAAATTTTATGTGGATTATGTGGATTTTGATGCCCTTTTGGCTTTTGTTGTGTGCATATGCTAAGTTTGAAGAAAAGAGAAAAAACAGAATAAAAAGGAGGAAATGAGTATAAGTGGAGAATTGCAGGTGTTAACCAGCGAAACGCCGGTTAAAAGTTGAAGGTCACTGCCTTAAGGGAGGAATGCTACCGACGGTTCACGAGTCACCAGTGGCGAGACATCAGTGCAGTCGCCGAATGACACTCAGAAAATTCTGGAATTGGCATTGAAGATCCAATGGTTCATAGATTGGCATCGGCAAAACGCCGGGTGAATCGCCCAAGTTCACTGGAAATGAATGCAGAAGAAGAGCAAGTATCCGGTGGTTCACAGATTTCATCAGCGAACCGCCGGTACCTTCACCAGTTTCAGAATGATGCTTTTAAGGGTGTAACTGTCCGTTGCTGAAAAAGGAAGGAAAGGTACCCTACTTTTCAAGGTATAAATAGAAAGAGAAGTACTCTGCAAAAAGGGAAGAAACAAAAGAGAGAGGAAGAAGATATAGAGTTAGAGAGATTAAGAGAAAAACCAAGTACACATCACATCATTATTTCCTCTTTTAGCTGAAGACAATCTCTTAGTTGATAAAGGGATTTTGATTAAAATTTGTAGAATATACTCTGCTCTATTTCTTCTTTGATTTTATTAAGTTTCAGCTGTAGTGAAGGATAATTGTATTTCTGATTTATCTATTCTTCTTATTAAATTCACTGATGCTATTGATGATTGTGTTTTTGAATTTCTTAACTCTGAGTAGCTAAAATCATTAACAATAGGTGTGTGATGATGAATACTAAATTGGATTGGGTATTGCTAGAGTCAACTTCATAATGTTCAACTAAGTGTAAATATATTGGATTCCCTTCAATCTATTAATGAACATCCATTGATGATGATATGGGTCTATTTATACTTGCTTGATTGTTGCTCGGGAGAGAATAATTAAGTATTGAAAGGGAATCTAGTAGTGGGTATGGATAATATATTGTAAAATTAAGCTAGTAATAGATAAAATTACTTTCTCCTTCCTAATTAGCAGCTAATAGCTAGGAATAGTGAAGTTGCTGATTCTAATCAATTCGGGTGAGCTAAATCGCAGCTTGAGTTTGAGAAAACTCTAGTTAGGGGTAATCAATAGGCTGGGAAGCTGAGGCTACTTATTTATTGAGATTATTTACACTTGTTGAACTTATGAGATGACCTGACCTATTTTGATCTAGTTAGTATATCATCTACACCGCACCTTTAGTATTTCACACATTGTCAACAATTTAACTGATCCTTTTACTTTTAGTTCACTTAAGCAACTTGTGTAATTCTCTGCAGAGTTTATTCCCCCCCTTTTCCTTGTTTTTATCTTAAATCTATATGGTGTAAGCTAATATCAATTTCTCAATCAATGCTTTAATTCATCACTCCCTAGTTCTCGTGGGATTCGACCTCGACACTCATGGGGTTACTTGTTTTGATACAACGACCATGTAAATTCTTTGACTTAAGAATATATTTTGGATTTTATCACCATCCAAATGAGGAATTTGAGCAACCTTATACTTCCTCATAAAATCAATCCCAAGCATGAGTTTGGAATCATCAAGCGTCACAACCGTCAAGTTATATGAACGTGAGCATTGTCCTATCCTTAGCAGCATGTCCAGCGCCTGTCCAAGACCAGGCTGTGCTGGTGAGTTTATGGCCCTAATCTTCATAGGAAATTGAGTCACCCTCAGTCCGTATTCCTTGACTGTCTTGGTCGTAGTAAAAGTATGAGTAGCACCTATATCAACCATGGTGACTATTGGTCTATCCCCAATCATTACTTCCATGTACATTAGATTGGAGCAAGCATCCGTCAAGTCCTCCATAGAACTTGCAACATTCACAAGAGTGACTAAATCAGCAGCATTATCTTTTTCTTCATCAACCGGTTCTGCCACGCTTGCCACCAACGTGTTCAGCAACTTCAGCGGGTTGATATAGGCAGCAACTTCCCCTTTTTTCGCCACACTCTCTTCTTTAGCAAGAAAAGCATTAACTTTCTCTTGGTTGGGACAGTTACGTGCATGATGCCCTGGTTTCTGGCATGTCCAGCAGACCTTCTCACTTACCGGGCTGTCTTTCTTGGATGAAGCAGCAACAACCTTTCCCTTATCTTTATCATTTCCCTTAGATTTTCGATGGTCCTTCTTCCAGTCTTTCACCTTCTCATTTTTCTTTTCCTTGATTGTGGGAGTAGGGTCAGAAAGCACATTGTTTGAAAGGAAATCGATCAAAGCATCAGCAGCTGCAATTGCACTCGACAAATCTTGAACTTTCTCCTGACGTAACTCATTCTGCGCCCAACCTTGCATCTCAGAAATGAAATTATGCAACTTGTACTCATCTAACATGTCCAGCAATAAGGAAGAAAAGTCCTTCACATAATCATGAATCGAGCCAACCTGTTTTAGGCGTTTCAGCCTATCCCTAGCAGCCCAAGACGAATTGCTAGGTAGAAATTTGTCTCTTAGCGCCTCCCGCAACTGCACCCATGTTTCAACCTTGGGCCTGCCTGCGCTAACATCATCTGCATTTTTCATGCGCCACCACAGAATCACATCCCCTCTAAAATAGCAAACTGCCATGGTTCAAGTTCCTTAGCACCCCGAATCCCATAACACGGCTTAGGTTCTGGGATTTTGATCTTGGCATGCTCCTTACCAACCCTGGGTGAATTTGCTACTGCCTTGCGGAGCACCATCACCTCCGCCTTAAGATCTTCATTTTCTTTGGCCAGTTCCTCAACCTTCGCAGCAGTTTCCTCCCGAAAGTCATCAACCTGCTCACGGTAGTGACGCAATTTCGCGTTAAGACCATGGATCTGTGATCTTGGGCATAATTAAGTGCCCAAGTGATATTTTATAACTTAGTTTAGTCATGTTTGTCTATTTATACACTTACATTCTTATGTGATTTTATGTAAATTCGGGTATGCACTAACCAAAAGTGCATATGATGGACTAAATAATGATGGGTGAAGTGAAGAAATGGATTTGGAAATGAATTGCAAAAGTTGGCAAGAAAGGATGGCATGGCAAGGATGGCCGCACCAGGCAGCGTGCACGCTGTGCGTGTGCCGCACCCAGCGCGTGCCATGACAAGGCCATGTGCACGAGAGAAAGCAGCAAACCAGGTGGCTTGCGCGCCAGCACCATACAACGCTAGGCACTGCTGCACGCCACAGGCCGTGTCACGTAGGCCATCGCGCAAGGGCAGCGTCGTGCCACATTGGCCATCGCGCCATGCCCTGGCCAAGCATCATTTTAATGTGATTTCCAGTGAGCCTATGCGTTACCTCCGCGGGGCGGAGGCAAATTGGTGCGTTCAGCTCCATGCCACGGAGCCATTCCAGGACGGGCCAAAATTTGCAAATTCCCTATTTACTATAAATTAAACCCTTAGCTCCAAAAATCAAATGTCACGAAATAACTTGGGGAAACCGTAAAGGAGAGAAGGGAGAAGTGAAGAACTCACCTAGGGTTCACTAATTTTACATTCTCTTTTACCTATTATTGTAAGTACTCTACTTTAACGATGTTTTTATGTTATTGTATGAACATGAGTGGCTAAAACCCTTCCCCTAGGGTTGAGGCCACGTGATATAATTGTAATGCATGAATTTGTTTTGGTTTGAGTTTTTAATTGTTGTTTTGTCTTACATTCTTTATAGTGGTTGTTTTTATGCTTGATCACCATGAGAACATACATGTTAAGCTAGGTAAAAGCTTGAGAGAGTAAACCTATGCTAGAACAAGAGAATATAGGGGGCAAGTTCTTATCTTATGATAGGATTCGCGGTTAGGCTAGAAATTATACCTACTTTGCCTTTCTTGGTTGATAAAACGGGATGATAGCAAGACACCGACTTAGAATTGTCACTCCACCACTCATAGAAGTAGTTGTGAAGCTAAGTTAGGTTAAATGATTAGAGGTACGAAAGTCCCTAATCAAGAGCAAAAACCTTGTAAACCACATCCATGTAGTTGAATCGCCCACGAACTAGAATGTCACATCCCCGCTCAATGATGTAGTTGTGAAGCTAGTTTGTCATGTTTAGAGGCTCGAGAGACCATGAACATCACATTTTCTAACTATGTGAGACAATGATTGATAATTTCATACGTGAACCATTACAAAGTGTAGCATTGCATGATTATCTGGCCTTAGCTCTAGTTGCTTCTTATATTGTTTCCACATTGTTTTGTGACCACCCCAAAACTTAATTATAATTTCCCAAAAATTTTTATAACCAACACTTGTGGAGGTTAATTTTAACACTTGAACTTGATAATTCGCTGAATTGGTCCAGTCCCTGTGGGTTCAACATCTGGCTCTTAAAAAGGGCCACTGTATTACTTGTACGACTGCGGACGCTTGCGAGTGCGCTGGAGCGCAACAAGTTTTTGGCGCCATTGCCGGGGACTGATTTAATTGGTGAATTTCTTGTTTTGTGTTAGTGTCTATTTTTCTAAGTGTTGAAATTTTTTTAATTAGTTTTAGATTTATTTTATTTTTGTTTTTAGTTTGATACTCTTCTTGACATGCCATCATGGAACACAAATGGGTTGAATGGTGGATACTCATACTTTGGTGAGTCCTATCTGAATTGTGGAGGACTCCACTTGTGGAAACACTGTTACACTTGCAGTATATGTGGTGGTCAATATAGCCAATGGGATTGTAATCCAAATGCATATTCCCCTTCCCCAAGCCCCTATTATGATCCTTCTATTGTTTTTGATTAGTATAGGAATGATGAAAATGAGGACTTGGAACACCAAGCTCAGATAGAAAACATGTTAAAATAGGTCCTTGAGCGGACAGAAGCAATGAGGGAGCAGATGGAAGTATTGGGAGTTCAGACCAAGGAAAATGGAGAGGCCATAGAAGTGATAAGCGCCAAGTTCATGGAGATGATGGCTGAGGCTAAAGCTTTCTTTGATTTGAAAGTGACAGTCTTATGCAATACTCAAGAGGGACTACAAAGAGAAGAAAAGAGTGAGTTCTTGGAAGAAGTTCAATAGGTAGAAGCTCCTGAGAGTCCCCATGATGGTATCACACATATGGCCAATCCATTCATGAAAGGAGAGATAGAGTTCCAACCATTTGACATTCATGTGGAGTTAGATGTTGATGTGGAGAAGGTGTACACAAGTAAGGAGGTCAAGCACAATGCAGTTTCAGCTTTGAGATGTATTGTACCCCACTCGAAGCATTTCTTGACATTAAGTTTGGTTGACAACCTAGAAATAGAGTCTTCCAAGCTTGTAGAGAAAGGTCTAGAGGAGGAACAAGCCCCGTATATTCTGAAATTTGCTGATTCCGAGAGACAAAATGACTTCACTTACGTAAGGGCCAATAAGTGCCACAGGCGACATCTACTGTGTGGTCCTTTCATTTTTTCACCGCCACCTCTGGAGCATAAGAGGAAACTGGAGAAGAAATTAGGGGTGAGATTCATATCCTCAAAGTGGAGAAAAAAGTGGTGAAACTTGATGCGTCGTGCCGCGACGTAAAATAAGGCGCTGCTTGGAACCCAAGGGTAGCACAGGTATAATGTTAATTTCTTTCATTTATGTTGATTTTATTTATTTTCATCTTGTTGTTGTTTTTCATGGAGATTTAAGCACTTTTGGAGGGGAAGTCTGATTACCCTTGGAGGAGCAAGTTAAGAAGCATGAAAGAGGGAAAATGTGGGGTCGAGTACCCACTTGTTCAAATGAAGAAAAACATGCTATTAGCTAGGCCTAGAGGCCCCAGGGAGTATTTCTCACCCTTTTTGAATTTTAATTGGATGCTTTGGGGACATAGCATGATTCAAGTGTGGGGTGAAGGAAATTTCAAAATTCTTTTTTGTGCTTAATGATTTTGGGTGAATGTAGTGCTTGATAGGTATTTGTTTGTTAAAATTTTTGAATTAAGCATGATTAACCCACCCATTGGTTTTTCTTTTCGGTTCTTTTCCAACGGGGAACTTTGAACCGAAGAATAAAAATTTTCTTTGTCTGAACATAGTTGTTTCTAGTCATAGTTAAGGACTATGCCCAACGATGGATGGATGACGACCGTCTTGAGGGAAAATTATTCAATAGGTTTTGGTTTTTGAACCCGTAACTAATGGATGGCTTGGTGTTCTTGTTATGTGCTATACTTGATTGTGAGATGCAAGTGTGGATTGTGTTGAAGCATGTAAGAAGTTGTATAACTCTATTTGAGACACCTAGGCTCTTGAATGTGACTCTATGTGCTTAAAGCTTAATTTTGAATTCGTGTGACTAGCTGAGTTAAGAGTCTGCTGAATTTGTCTTAAATTGAGCATATGCACTGAGTGTAAAGTTTTTGAATATTCCATGCTATTGTGTAGTGTCTAGAACTTGCCTGGTGTGTATACAAAATGAAATGAGGGATGTCGATTGTAGGAGATGATGTAGGCATTTCGTTGAATGAGCCTAATTTTTATCCCTCGCTTTACCTACCTTGAATGTTTGATCATAGTTAGCCCCATTGAGCCTTAAGCCTATTCTTTGATAGCTGCAACATAAGCTAAATCATTTTCTTTCAATAGCCCTGAAGTTGCTCCAAAACTCCTAAGCGCTTAAGTGAAAAATCCAAAAGAGTAAAGGAGTGAGAATCGTGAAAAAGAACGAAAAATAATAGTTGCGGGAGTTGAGAAAAAAAGATCAGAGATGCACTTGTTTGAAAATGCTTGAGTATTGTTAGGGAGTAAGAGAACAAACGAATGAAAAAGTTGCTTAAGAACTCCTTACTAATAAGCTAAGGGTGCACAAAGAAATGGGGAAACAAAAGAGGAAAATGGGAGTAGAAAAGTATAGAGGAGAAGTAAGAGAAGAGATGCCCGTAATGAATGTATGATGTATTAAAAGTGCTTAGGGAAGATAGTCACTATTATTATCCATAAGAGTACCTACCTGCCCTTAGCTTACATTACAACCCGATAAGTCCCACTTGATCTTACGTTCAAACATCCTTTAATTCGTGGAGTAAAACACTAAGGGCAAGCTTATGGGTCAATACACGTGACATGTGAATTCTTTGTGAGAGTGAGATGAATTCTTATTTATATACCCATACACGGTATGATTTGAAAATTTGCGAGTAAAAATAGGTAACTCTCTTGTTGTGAAGGCACATGCTTGATGAAGGATAATATTCATGTTGGATTTCTTGATCGATTAATTTCCATGAGTTTGTTGAGATTAAGAGTCGATTCTTGAGGTTAGGAAGTCTTAACATAGTTATGTTTTATTTTAATGGTTAAATCTTGCATGCTGTATGTTTAGCTTGCTATCTAAAACAATCGTTGTAGTCGTAGCTTGAATTGTCTTGCTCAATTATCTATGTGTGAGTCTTCATGGCATGAGATGTAAAAGGGTTGTTTGAGGAAGAACAAAGCTTTAAGTGTGGGGTAGTGATCTTGGGAATAATTAAGTGCCCAAGTGCTATTTTATAACTTAGTTTAGTCATGTTTGTCTATTTATACACTTATATTCTTATGTGATTTTATGTAAATTCGGGTATGCACTAACCAACATGATTAGTCCTTGTTTTGTAGGTGTAAAATGCATATGAGGGACTAAATAATGATGGGTAAAGTGAATAAATGAAGTTGGAAGCGAATTAAAAACGTTAGCAAGAAAGCATGCCATGGCAAGGTTGGCTGCGCCAGGCAGCTTGCCACGCTGTGCGTGTGCCACGCCCAGCGCCGTGCCACGCCAAGGCCATGTGCGCGAGAGAAGGCACCAAACCAGGGTGCCTGTGGGCCAGCGCCTTGCCACACTAGGCACTGCTTCACGCCATAGGCCGTGTCACGCAGCCATCGCGCAAGGGCAGCGCCGTGCCACGTTGGCCATCGCGCCATGCCTCGGCCAAGCATAATTTTAATGTGATTTCCAGTGAGCCTACGCATTACCTCAAATTGGTGCGTTCAGCTCCGGTCCATGGAGCCATTCCATGACGGGCTAAAATTTGCAAATTCCTATTTACTATAAATTAAACCCTTAGCTCCAAAAATCAAATGTCACGAAATAACTTGGGGAAACCGTAAAGGAGAAAAGGGAGAAGTGAAGAACTCACCTAGGGTTCACTAATTTTACATTCTCTTTTACCCATTATTGTAAGTACTCTACTTTAACGATGTTTTTAAGTTATTGTACGAACATGAGTGGCTAAAACCCTTCCCCTAGGGTTGAGGCCACGTGATATGATTGTAATGCATGAATTTGTTTTGGTTTGAGTTTTTAATTGTTGTTTTGTCTTACATTATTTATTATGGTTGTTTTTATGCTTGATTACCATGAGAACATACATGTTAAGCTAGGTAAAATCTTGAGAGAGTAAACCTATGCTAGAACAAGAGAATGTAGGGGGCAAGTTCTTATCTTATGATAGGATTCACGGTTAGGCTAGAAATTATACCTACTTTGCCTTTCTTGGTTGATAAAACGGGATGATAGCAAGACACCAACTTAGAATTGTCACTCCACCACTCGTAGAAGTAGTTGTGAAGCTAAGTTAGGTTTAATGATTAGAGGTACGAAAGTCCCTAATCAAGAGCACAAATCCTGTAAACCACATCCGTGTAGTTGAATTGCCCACGAACTAGGATGTCACATCCCCTCTCAATGATGTAGTTGTGAAGCTAGTTTGTCATGTTTAGAGGCTCGAGAGCCCATGAACATCGCATTTTCCAACTATGTGAGACAACAATTGATAATTTCATACGTGAACCATTACAAAGTGTAGCATTGCATGATTATCCGACCTTAGCTCTAGTTGCTTCTTATATTGTTTCTAGATTGTTTTGTGACCACCCCAAAACTTAATTATAATTTCCCAAAAATTTCTATAATCAACACTTGTGGAGGTTAATTTTAACACTTGAACTTGATAATTCGCTGAATTGGTCCAGTCCCTGTAGGTTCGAGATCTGGCTCTTTAAAAGGGCCATTGTATTACTTGTACGACCGCGTACGCTTGCGAGTGTGCCGGAGCGTAACAATCTGCCACAGCACGTCCACCAGATCGCTTACGTTTTCAGTGATTCTCATCAGTGCCTCCAACTTTGTGATCCTGTAACGCAACTAGTTGTAGTTACTTCCGCCAACCATAGTTTTCTGTCTTCGAACAACCAAGCTCTGATACCAGTTGTTACAGGGTCAATTTTTATTTTATACAACTAGTTTGACACGTCACGACAGTCACATGCATGCAGGCGCTATGACTCAGCTGATATGTTTGTCTGTTTGATCCGTTCGACACTTAAACTATTTTAGCATTTAAGTCACAATAGGCACACACACATTTACAAGAAATCACTTCCCAACTTTGTATAACTCGTGTACAAAGAATCACACAAGGCCTCACAAAACTGTTTGCCAAAGACAGACTAACACTCTATGTATTTTCTGCCTTGTGGCAGCCTAGACTTCTCCCTTTAAAGATAGCCCACGTCCTTGCCACATGCTTGGCACATACCTACAAAATTTTCTCTAAAACTTTAGTTGACATCCCCAACTGATAGGCAATTCAAATTCAAAATTCGAAAATCACAAACTGCCCTGTTGACTAGGCCAGGTGCCCAAAAATGTGGAAACTGCCCAACCACCCGGCAGGTACCTGGAACGCGTGCGCGCGCATGCCGGCCTACCTTGGCGCCATCGCCTTCCTTGGTTCCATGTCTGTCTTAGCGCCATCATTTTCCTTTTGGCGCCATCGCCTACCTTGGTTCCATGTCTGCGCGCCATGCCAACGCGTGCCTGTGTCGTGTGTCTGCCTGTCTCAACCGCTTCGCACAGTCGGCCCATGGCCCAGTTTCCTTGCCAAAGCCTTGCCTAGCTCACATCTGCCCGTTTGCCTTTGCCAAGGCTATGCCATGACATAGCCTGTATCTGCCTTGTCTGCACATCATCATTTACTTGGCACCTAGGCCACCCGCCTAGTGCCATAGTTTACCAACCCGTGCCTGCCCTTGCCGACTTGCACCTACCTTTACCCGGTAGTCTGCCACAATGCCGTCACAGTTCCATTAGCCACATTGAGTCATGCCAAAGCCCATCATTTAAATTCCTTGTCATGCCTAACTTTCCACAAGCTTTGCCTTGCCCACGTCCAGCCTTTGTCAATGCCATAGTCTATCTGAGTCATCCCACAAGCTTGCACGCATGCCCGCTAGGTGCCATGTGCCAGTCCGCACAGTCATGTCAAAGGGATAACAGTAGGAAACTATCCTACCATCGAAAGTTCATAGGGCAGAAATTTGAATGACGCATCACCGGCACGATGACCGTGCGATCCATCGAGTTATCATGAATCATCGCAGCAACGGACAGAGCTCGCGTCGACCTTTTATCTAATAAATGCATCCCTTCCAGAAGTCAGGGTTTGTTTCATGATCTTGGGCAAATTTATATGCCCAAGTGATACTCAAAAGTGTCATTTTAGCCTTGTTTATATATCAATGTGTATACATTCTCATGTAATTGGTAATAAAATGTGAATTTATACTAACCAACATGATTAGCATTGTTTTGCAGGTAAAATATAATTTCGGGAAGCTAAAATGCATGTTGGAGGATATCGGGGTTGAACTCGGACATGAGCACGGGACAAGGCATTGGACAACATAAAATAAAGGGGCTCCACGATGGAGCTGTGTCACGCTGCCATCGCGGAGGCCTTCTGCCTGGATAGGGAATTTTCGCCCAAATTCCAGAGAGGGTACACGATGGGTCCGTGGCACGGTGGCTTGGCTCCGCGTTGCACGCCGTGCCACGTTGGGCTTTATTTCCTGGACCCCCAGTTCCAGTGAAGGTCTGCGTCCGTAGCGTGTCACGGAGGCAGTGCTCCGCGATGCACTCCGTGACACGTTGCTCGTTATTTCGGGAAAAATTCCCACTAGTATAAATAGAACACTTAGGTTCATTTTTCAATATTCTAACTTGGTGGAGCAAGAACGTGGGTTACAGGCAGTTGAGGGGACAAAATTATCAGGGTTTTTCTCTCTTTCCTTCTCCTTGTATTCAATTACTTGTATGTTTAACACTCATTTAACGATGTTTAATCCACAAATGAGTGGCTAATTCATCTTCTTGCTGAGGTTATGAACACTTGTAATGAAATGTGATCATTGATTCTTTGGTTTTTCATCTTTTCTTCCATGGTTGTTCTATTAATTCTTGTTCTTACTGTATTAATGTGTGGCCTACGTTAATGTATATCCAAAAAGTCCGGTTTCACTCAAGAGAGCAAGAAATTGGAAAGTTGTGAATTAATAGGATATGATCTTTTCTTGGTTTGGGAAAATTGGGAATTGACTTACTTTCAGGATAGAAATATACCTGAAAGTCGTATTAGTCAATTTAGGAACCGGGTTTGTATGGCTAGAACATGAATTGCATTTAATCACAGAAATATAGGTGGATGGTTCATGATTCTTAAGTGAGGTTAAACACGAGAGTTTTAATCTCTTGGCAAATGTTCTTAGCTAGCAACCGGAGGAAAAGACTAATCAAATTACATCAATAATTAATTTCATTACATGTTCGTTTAACCTCAGCATGCTCTCATTCATAGTTCAGACTCAACTTAGATAGTTGTTTTAGCTTTAGCATAAAAATTATAAAACAAAATATCAAACTCTTGGTTACACTGTTGTCTGCATTTTTAGAATCGAAATATAGTACACTTGAGCAGATTGCACTTCATTCCAGTCCCTGTGGGATCGATACTTGGCTTACTTAAGCCTCTTTACTACTTGTTCGACCACGTGCACTTGCGTGTAGTTATATACCCATATAACAAACATCCGAACAAGTTTTTGGCGCCGTTGCCGGGGACTGGCAATTGGTGAAATTGTTTTAAGTGTTAATTTACTGTATTTTTATTTTCTTAGTGTTGACAACTTGGTCTTAGCCTGTATTTTGCAGATTTAATTTCTGTTGAACACTGGCAAGAGACAAGGAGCTCGTGGACTCGTATATAGAGCCAGAAAGAATATTTCATAGTAAGCGGAGAAAAGCTCTACAAAGAAAGCTGCAGTTGCTCAGACAGACGATCATGGAGCAACAACAGAATCCACCGGTAGTACGGGCAGTGTTAGTGCCCGAAGAAGTAGCAGCTCGGCCGGTTCGCGAGGTGGCAATCCCACATGCTAATAATGTCACATCTAGCATCCGCAAACCTGAGCCAGGAGGGAGGTTTGAACTTAAGCAGAATATGGTGGAATTGCTGCACACTAGCGGGCAGTTTACCGGTCTCCCTCATGAAGATCCACAGCAGCATCTCCAAAATTTTTTGGAGATAAGTGACACTTATATCCCCGCTGGAGTGTCATCAGATTATGTGCGGCTTACATTGTTCCCATTTTCTCTATTGGGAGAAGCCAAGAGGTGGTTGAAAGCTGAGCCATCGAATTCTATTTCTACGTGGGATGATCTTGCAAGGAAATTCTTGATACGGTTTTTTCCCTCCGGTAAAACAGCAAGACTTAGAAGTCAGATTCTATGTTTCAAACAGAGAGAGGGAGAGAATCTATATCAGGCCTGGGAGAGATTCAAGTCCATGTTGCGGGATTGTCCTCCTCATCATCAGTCCAATGATGTGCTGGTGCACACTTTTATAGAGGGTTTGGAACCCCACACAAAAATATTGCTAGACTCAGCAGCTGGAGGACAAGCGCTGAAGAAAACATATGAGGAGCTATATACCTTGTTGAACCGCATTTCGCAGGGCAATCCAGAATGGAATGCTGATTCATCAAGAGGCGGGACAAGGAAAGCAGCAGGAGTGCTAGAAGTGGATGGGTTTACAGCTATTGCTGCACAGATAGCTGCATTACAAAATCAACTTAACACCCACTTCAGCAACATGACAATGAACCAGCCTCAAGCCCTAGTGAATGCAGTGCAGCAGATGTGGTGTGAAGTGTGTGGAAGCAGTGAGCACTCAGCTGAGTGTTGTGGAGCAAATCCTGACTCGGTAAACTTTGTGGGAAATGTGCAAAGGAACCACCAACAGTATGGTAATAGCTACAATTCCAATTGGAGGAATCACCCTAATTTCTCCTGGGGTAGCAACAACCATCAGGGGCAAAGTTCGGGTCAGGGTGTGCAAAGGAACCAAGGAGGGTAGCAGAATTATCAAGCACAATTCAGAAACAACAATGCACCTCCTCCACCACCATCACCCAGCATTGAGGAGATGTTCAAGACCATGATAGCTAACCAAGCTCAATTGCAGGCTGACTATGTGAAATTGGCAGCCGAAGTGAAAAACAACCAGTTAGCTACCAAGGCACTTGAATATCAATTTGGGCAATTTGCTGGAGCCCAAAACACAAGGCCTAGAGGAGGACTTTCGAGCGACACAGATCCCAATCCCAAGCAGGTGAATGCAGTGACCACAAGGAGTGGTTTGCAGCTGAAAGAGGTGGAACCATAAAGACCACCTCAACAATCGGGAGCAATAGAAGTTGAGAGGGAGCAAAGTGATGAGAGGGGGAAGACTAAGGAAGCTGAATCAGAAAGACCACCACCCCCGTTCCCTCAACGATTAAAGAAACACAAGGAGGAGGCGTGTTTCAAGAAATTCATGGAGGTGCTGAAACAGGTACATATTAACTTACCTCTTGTTGATGTTTTGAAGGGAGTGCCGAAATATGATAAGTATATAAAGGACATCGTGGCAAACAAAAGTCGGTTGACTGAGTATGCTACGGTGGCTCTAATAGAGGAGTGCACTTCCCAGATTCAAAACAGACTGCCCACAAAGCTCAAAGACCCTGGGAGCTTTACTATACAGATTACTATTGGGCAGAGCATCCGAGCTCGTGGATTGTGTGATTTGGGAGCGAGCATAAATTTGATGCCGTCATCGGTATTCAAAAAGCTGGGTCTAGGGAGTCCTAGACCCACAACAGTAATCTTGCAATTGGCAGATCGGTCCTTAGCCAGACCTGATGGCATTGTGGAGGACGTTCTGGTGCAAGTTGGCACCCTGATTTTCCCGGTAGATTTTGTCGTGCTGGATTTTGAACCAGACGCGGAAGTCCTATTTATTTTGGGACGTCCTTTCTTGGCGACCGGGAAAGCACTAATTGACGTAGCTGCGGGGCAGCTAACAATGCGAGCACACGACAAGGTGGAGGTGTTCGAGGTGTACAAGGCACCCAAGCTCCCGATGGTGCACGAAGAACTCTCGGTATCAATGTGATTGATCAAGGCGAGAATGAGCAGATTAAGGATTCACGAGAGTTAATGGGAAAACCTCCAGAACGGTGTAAGCACTACTGGGGGGAGGACGGTGATCGAGAGAAATCGTCCATCACCCTAGAGGACAACTGAGCTTAACGACGTCGAGCCGCGACGGTAAACCAGGCGCTGCACGGGAGGCAACCCGTGGAAAAAATTTTTCTCTTTTAAAATTGTGAATAGATTTTTTTCTTTTTCTTTTTCTTGATTTACAACAAAATTTTTCGTTTTTGTTTTTGTTTTTATTTTTATTTAGAGTGAAACCTATAATTCTAACCAATTTTGTATAGTGAGATGAATTTCAGGTCAAACGGAGGAAAATATGCACGGAATCGCAAAGGAAAATTCGAGGTATGAAAATTAGCAAAAAGTGGCAAAACAGTGAGCTAGGGCGATAGCTCCGTGTCACGGAGGTGGACCTCCGCGTTACCCTCCGTGACACGTTGAGGTATAATCCAGATTTTTTTTTTAAAATTTCCAGAATAGGCTCGCGATGGCTCCGTGTCACGGAGGCAGTGCACCGCGATGCACTCCGTGACACGTTGCCGTGTATATCGCGACGGGTCACACCGGGTCGCCGGGTGACCCGCGCGATTTTTCTACTTTTTAACCCCAAAAACCCCTTCCTTTTCCTTATTTTTCACTCACTCCGCGACCAAACTCCCCAAAACCCATCCCCCTTCAACGTGACACAGAGTAGGCTAATAAAATCATTGAGTTTACTTCAATTCTTCAACTTCAAGGTATGTTCTTCGATTTCATCTCATTTCTTGTCGAATTTCTTCGATATTGAGCATGTGAGGTGAGCTAAGTTTGCCCTAAATAGAAATTAATTATGAATTCAATGGAATTGTTGTTGATGAATGTTCGGAATGTCATTATGATTGCTTGAACTCGTTAATTGCATAATTCAATCGAATTTTCTTGATATCATCATTTCTAGGGCTTGTTTTTGAATTTGAAGTGGAAAATGTAGTGAACTTGTGAAATTCATGACGGGATGTACATGTTGAATGAGATGAGTCGATGTACTACTTGTTAGGATGTGATAGAACGACGGATTCTCGGGTTAGAGGAATATTGAAATTGCAAGAAGTTGGTTGGTTGTATAGGTTCGTGTAGATAAATTCTTGTTGTTGTTTTCGTTTCTTTGTCTTTCCTTGCTAAGTGCGATGGATTAAAAGGTTATCGATGGTAATGATTGTTGTTAACTGTACGAAGTCTGAGTAGTACATAGAATATATACCGTCGAATTCTTCATATGCACTAATCATGTTTGTATAGTTGGTTGTTTATTTATACAATTAAGCATGATCTTGCCGGTATGTTGTAACTGTAGCTACGGACTAAGTGTGGGGTAGCCTATCTTAACCCGACTTTAGCCGAAGTTAATACTCAGTGGCTTAACATTGATCTTGTATACTTGGGTTGACAGGTAAAATGGCGAGCAGGCAAGAAAAAGGGAAAGGCGTATCAACTTCTGGCGCCGAAAGGAAGCGAATCAGACTGGGCACAGCAGTCCCAGCAGCACCAGCAGTTCCACGCGGCCAACACCGCCAATACGGAATAAGATGGGTGACGGATGAGGGGAAGAAGTGGTACGCAAAGCACACAGAAAACAAATACTTCCCCGAGGAGCATATAGCACGGAAACCATTGGCACAGGAGTTCCCTAGGATTGTCCACCAGATCGAGGCAGCTGGGCTCAACTTCATCTTTGAAGAGCCTAAGGAATGCAACCTGCACCTGATTCGGGAATTTTATGCCAATTGGAACCCGACCCTCAGAAGTCACACCATAAAAATCAGAGGGCAAATAGTCACATTTGAGCCCCACCACCTCAATGCCATCATAGGAGCGCGGAACACAGACGCCCATGTGCTCCGACAGCTGAACATTACCCCACCGTATGCGGACATCAGACACACCTTGTGTGGGACCCGATCGACGGCTAGATGGAGCAGACACAAAGAGAGGGGCTACCATCAGACTTTGCCCTATTCACAGATGAACAGGGAAGCCAGAATATGGCTGAAGATTGTCTGTTCCTGCCTAATCCCGGGGGTACATATGACAGATGTAACCCGGGATCGTGTATGCCTGGTGTATGCCCTAATGAAAGGGCTGGAGATCAACGTGGGGGCGGTGATTATCTCCGCCATGAAGAGATCCCGGTTGCATCAGGGGCATAGGTACGGCTTTGGTGGACTACTCACCACCTTCCTCAGGGGCCTAGATGTCGAGGAAGAGGCCCTTGATTATATCCCACAGATGGAGCGGCGGGCCTTAGATGTTACTAAAACTAAGGCACCCGACACCACCCACGAGCCAGTGCTTACTCTTGGCGAGCGACATGCTCGTGATGATCAGTATATGACTCGCATGTATGGGATGCAAATGCTCCAGCCGAGGATAGGAAGGAGGCTGGCGACAGAGGAGGAGCTATGGCAGCTCGAGCTAGACTACCCTTTCGGCGAGAACGCTAGGGCTCTATGCCGAGTGGGGCCAGCATTTGTAGAGCCCACGGATGATGACATCCCCACAGACGAGGAGACACATCGGGAGGACTCCGATGTGGAGTCCGATGAGGATGACGGGGGTGATTCAGACATGGGAGATGAAGCAGCAGCACCTGATGAAGAAGTGGAGTACTTTGATTGATCAGGGAGTTCCACCACCCAATTTTTTGTGTTATTTTAATTTTTGTGAAAACTGGGGACAGTGTTCGAGCTAAGTGTGGGGTGGGAGTAGTTAGGTGCTGGGCTGTGTTGTTATGTATGTATGCTCTAATCTGTTGTCGGGCCTGTGAAATTTTGTTGTTCCCTGTGATTTTTGAATTGTTAAGTTGTTGTTCTGTGTTGTAAATGTATGTGAAACTGATGTGTGTTGCTGAATGTTGCTAGCTGATTTTGTACATATTTTTGTCTATCGAAATGATCGATATTTTCAATTTATTTTATTTTATTTTTATTTTATTTTTTACTTCTTGGGTTTCTCGGCGTTTGTTTTCGGTTCTTTTACCGAGAATGGTCCCATTGAACCGAAGTCTTAGTTAGTGATCGTTCCCTATGATGGATGGATGAGACCATCTTAAGGGAAATGTAGTCGTTAGGAGTAGTTTTTTTAATTATTTTTCAGTTTTTTTCTTTGGTGGGTTGCATCCCAAAACCTGGAGTTACTTTATGGTTGCGAAATTCTGGTTGCGTGTTGTACATGATATTTGAAATACAAAGGTGATTCATATGAAAGGATGCAACTTTGTAAATATGTTGAGATACCTAGGCCATAGAGTTCGATTCAGTGTGATTGAGGCTTAATGCTTGAATTCCTGTAATTAGCTGATTGAAGAGTCTGTGAATACATCTTGAGTTGAGCATGTGCAATAAGTGTGAAGTGAGGTGTTGTTATTCCATGCTGTTGTGAAATGTCTAGAACTTGCCTGGTGTGTGTACAAAACGAAATGAAGGAGGTGTATTGTAGGAAAGGATGTAGGCATTTCTTTGTTTTAACCGAAAGTTTCTATTTTTCATTGTCTTACCCACCTTAATTGTCTACCCTAGTCAGCCCGTTGAGCCTGTAGCCTATTATTTTTTTTCTTTTGTCAAAAAAGTGTAAACCGAGCTTAATCCCCTTCTTTTCATTAGCCGTAGAGTCGATACAAAACTCTTAAGCGCTTAAGAAGAGAAAATCATTTTCCCAAAGTGTCAAAGAGTGAGAATGGTGAAAAGAAAAAGAAAAGCAGAGTGATAGAAGAAAAGAAAAGGTTGAAGGTGCACTTGTTATAAATAAACTATAATGAAGGTGCATGAATAATCTTTGTTGTTGTGTCAAGTGTGCTTAATAAGATGGGCCAAACTAAAGAACAACATCAAGAATGGAAGGATGAAAGAAGAAACAATGTCCATGAGTTGATGGGATGTGTTGAAAAGGCGCTTAAGGATGCTAGTGGCTATTATTGGCTAACCCAATATTTACTCATTCCGTAGCTTCCGTTACAACCAGTTAAAGTCCTACGTGATCTTACATCACACTTCTTTATATTAGTGGAGTAATACACTAAGGGAAAGCTTATGGGTCATGACATGATGCATGTGAATTCTTTTGGGAGAGAGAGCGAAATTGTGTTTACATGCCCCTGCTTGAATTTTTGTGAGTTCATATGAGCAAAAAGGGGAAGATTCTCTTGTGTTGTGAGGGCACATGCTTGATGAGAGATTAATTTTCGTGTCGGATATCTTAATCAGCTGATTTGCATGAGTTTGCCAATATCGAGAGTCGATTCTTAAGTCTAGGAGGTCTTGATGTATTGAAGGACATTGCATTGATAGGACCATGCATGTTTTCTTGATGATTTGCTATATTGAATAATCGGTATGATCGTAGCCTAAATTGTCGAACCAAAGTAGTGAGGTTGGGATGTAAATTGCATGAAGTGTAGGATTGTTGTTTCGAGGATGAACAAGGATTTAAGTGTGGGGTAAGTGATCTTGGGCAAATTTATATGCCCAAGTGATACTCAAAAGTGTCATCTTAGCCTTGTTTATCTATCAATGTGTATACATTCTCATGTAATTGGTAATAAAATGTGAATTTATACTAACCAACATGATTAGCATTGTTTTGCAGGTAAAATGTAATTTTGGGAAGCTAAAATGCATGTTGGAGGATATCGGGGTTGAACTCGGACGTGAGCACGGGACAAGGCATTGGACAACATAAAATAAAGGGGATCCGCGATGGAGCCGTGTCACGCTGCCATCACGGAGGCCTTCTACCTGGATAGGGAATTTTCGCCCAAATTCCAGAGAGGGTACGCGATGGGTCCGTGGCACGGTGGCTTGGCTCCACGTTGCACGCCGTGCCACGTTGGGCTTTATTTCCTGGACCCCCAGTTCCAGTGAAGGTCCGCGTCCGTAGTGTGTCACGGAGGCAGTGCTCCATGATGCACTCCGTGACACGTTGCTCGTTATTCCGGGAAAAATTCCCACTAGTATAAATAGAACACTTAGGTTCATTTTTCAATATTCTGACTTGGTGGAGCAAGAACGTGGGTTACAGGCAGTTGAGGGGACGAAATTATCAGGGTTTTTCTCTCTTTCCTTCTCCTTGTATTCAATTGCTTGTATGTTTAACACTCATGTAACGATGTTTAATCCACAAATGAGTGGCTAATTCATCTTCTTGCTGAGGTTATGAACACTTGTAATGAAATGTGATCATTGATTCTTTGGTTTTTCATCTTTTCTTCCATGGTTGTTCTATTAATTCTTGTTCTTACTGCATTAATGTGTGGCCTACGTTAATGTATATCCAAAAAGTCCGGTTTCACTCGAGAGAGCAAGAAATTGGAAAGTTGTGAATTAATAGGATATGATCTTTTCTTGGTTTGGGAAAATTGGGAATTGATTTACTTTCAGGATAGAAATATACCTGAAAGTCGTATTAGTCAATTTAGAAACCGGGTTTGTATGGCTAGAACATGAATTGCATTTAATCACAGAAATGTAGGTGGATGGTTCATGATTCTTAAGTGAGGTTAAATATGAGAGTTTTAATCTCTTGGCAAATGTTCTTGGCTAGCAACCGGAGGAAAAGACTAATCAAATTACATCAATAATTAATTTCATTACATGTTCGTTTAACCTCAGCATGCTCTCATTCATAGTTCAGACTCAAATTAGATAGTTGTTTTAGCTTTAGCATAAATATAAAACAAAATATCAAACTCTTGGTTACACTGTTGTCTGCATTTTTAGAATCGAAATATAGTACACTTGAGCAGATTGCACTTCATTCCAGTCCCTGTGGGATCGATACTTGGCTTACTTAAGCCACTTTACTACTTGTTCGACCACGTGCACTTGCGTGTAGTTATATACCCATATAACAAACATCCGAACATTGCACACTATTGCTATAAAATTACTATAGTTATCCGAGTAGTAGATGTTGAGACCGCGTAGCAGCGGTGCCAAAAACTTGTTGACAACTGCGCCCAAGCGCACACGCAAGTGTACGTGGTCTTACAAGTAATACAATGGCCCTTTTTAAGAGCCGGATGTCGAACCCACAGGGACTGGACCAATTCAGCTAATTATCAAGTTCAAGTGTGATATTAACTTTCACAAGTGTTGATTTAGACTTTCTCTATAAAGTTTAATTAAGTCAAGGGGTGGTCATCGAAATACTCTGAAATCATTCAAGGAGCAACTAGAGTTAAAGCCGGATAATTATGCGATAATAAGCTTTGCAATGGTTTAAGTATGGAATTATCAATTGTCATTTTACATAATTACAATTGCATGTTCATGGTCTTTCGAGCCTCTAAACACGACAAACTAGCCTCACAACTATATCGTCGAGCGGGGATGTGACATTCTAGTTCGTGGGCAATTCAATTATGGGAATGTGATTTACGGGGTTTATGCTCTTTATTAGGGACTTTCGTACCTCTAATCATTTAACCAAACTTAGCTTCACAACTACTTCTACGAGTGGTGATGTGATAATTCTAAGTTGGTGTCTAGCTCATCCCGTTTTAGTAACCAAGCAAGGCAAATTAGGTATAATTTCTTATCCTAACCCCGAATTATATCGTAAGATACAAACTTGCTTCCTACATTCTTTGTTCTTTCCTAGGTTTACTTTCTCAAGCTTTTACCTAGGTGTAACGTGTGTGTTTTCATGGTGATCAGTCATAAAAACAACCATAATTAAGAATATAAGACAAAACAACAATTAATAACTTAAAACCAAAACAAATTCACATAGTCACAATCATATCTTGTAAATTCAACCCTAGAGGAAGGGTTTTATCCACTCAAGTTCGTATAATTATAAGAAAACATAATTAAAGTAACATACTTACAAGAATTGGTAGAAGAGAAGATGAAATTTAAGAACCCTAGGTGAGTTCTCCCACTACCTTCACTCCTTGGTAGTTTTTCAGAAATATTATGTGACAAAATATTTTTATGAGCTAAGGGACCTATTTATAGTAAATGAGAGGTGTATATAATTATGCCTGACAAGAAATAGCTCCGTGTCACGGAGGGTGAACGCGCTAATTTACCTCCGTGTCACGCATTACTGGAAAACACATAAAACCGTCGCCAGGAAGAAGCTGGCCGCGTTGGCAGCGTGTCATGATGCTTGTGCAGCGCGTTTGAGGGCGTGTCACGACCCTTGTCGCGCAGCTAGGCCTGCCGTGGCACGTTGCTGTCGCGCAGGTGGGCTGTTTCGCGTGTTCTCCTTGCCAACTTTCGCGTTTTGCTTCCGATTCCATTCCTCTACTTCACCGAATCATAGATTAGTTCCTCAAATTCATTTTAAACCTACAAAAACAAGAACTAATCATGTTGGTTAGTATATATATTCACATTTACATAAAATTACATGAGAATGTATATAATTAAGTAGCTAAACAAGACAAAACTAAGTTGTAAAGTATCCCTTGGGCATGCTATTTTGCCCAAGATCATCCACCCCACACTTAAAGCCTTGTTCGTCCTCGAACAACCCTTTTACATCTCATGTAAGTGAAGACTCACACATAACTAATTTAGCAAGAGAATTCAAGCTACAACTATAATGATTTTTTAAGATAGCAAGTTAAAAATAGAGCATGCACGATTTAATCATTGAAATGAAATACAACTATGTTAAGACTTCCTAACCTCAAGAATCGACTCTCAATCTTAGCAAACTCATGAAAATCAACCGATAAAGAAATATGACATGAATGTTATCTCCCATTAAACATGTTCCCTCACAACAAGACAGTTACCCATTTTTACTCGCAAGTTTTTAAAACACAACATGTATGGGTATATGAAAAAAATTACCCTCACTCTCTCAAAGAACTCACATGCATCACGTAGTGAACCATAAGCTTGCCCTTAGTGTTTTACTCCACTAATTTAAGTATGTATGAACGTAAGATCAAGTAGGACTTAATGGGTTGTAATGTAAGCTAAGGATAGGTAGGTACTATTATGGATAACAACAGTGGCTATCTCCCCAAGCTCTTTTAATACATTCAACCTTCATTAAGGATGTCTCCTCTCTTACTTCCCCTTCATTCTTTTCAATCATGAATTTTTTTCTTCTTGTTCCCATTTCTTTAAACATACTCAGCTTATTAGTAAGGACTACCTAAGTAGCTTTTCATTCATTTACTTTCTTACTCCCTACTAATAATCAAGCATTTTCAAACAAGTGCACCCTTGACCTCTCTTAACTTTTACAACTGCTATTTTTCCTTCTTTTTCATGCTTCTCACTCCTTCCTCTTTCGGATTTTTCACGTAAGCGATTAGGAGTTTTGGATCAAATTCAAGGCTAATGAAAGAAAAAGGATTAAGCTTAAGTTGTAGCTATCAAAGAATATGCTTAAGGCTCAATGGGGCTCACTAGGATTCAACATTCAAGGTAGGTAAAGTGGGGGATAACAATTAGGTTCATTCAAAAAAAAATGCCTAAATCATCTCCTACAGTCCACATCCTTCATTTCATTTCATATACACACCAGGCAAGTTCTAGACATTCCACAGTAGCATGGAGTATTCGAAAAACTTACACTCACAACACATGCTCAATTCAAGACACATTTAGCAGACTCTTACTCAGCTAATCACAAGAATTCAGAATTAAGCTTCAATCACATCAAGTCAAATTCAAGGGCCTAAGTGTCTCAAACAAAGTTATACACTTCTTACATGCTTCAACAATAGCCACACTTGCATCTTACCATCATGTATAAAACATAACAAGAATATCAAACCATTAATTAACTACGGGTTTAAAAACCAAAACCTATTGACTAATTTTCCTCAAGACGGTCTTCATCCATCCATCGTCGGAAATAGACTCTAACTATGACTAAAAACACTATACACAGACAAAGAAAGTTTTTATTCTTCGGTTCAAAGACCCCCTGTCGGAAAAGAACCGAAAAGAAAAACCAACGGGTTGTGAAGTCATGCTCAACTCAAAATTTTTTTTTTCAAAATGTATCAAGCACTACATTCACCAAAATCATTAAGCACAAATTTTTTTTTTGAAATGTCCCTCACCCCACACTTGAATCATGTTATGTCCCCAAAGCATCTAATTAAGATTTAAAAGGGATGAGAAGTACTCCCTGAGGCCTCTAGGCCTAGCTAACAACATGTTTTTCTTCATTTTTAAACAAGTGGGTATTCGACCCCATACTTTTTCTCTTCCATGCTTGTTAGCTTCCTCCTCCACGGGTACTCAGACTTCCCCTCCATCTGTGCCTAACTTTCCACCAAAAACAACAAAAGTTGAAAATCACCAAAATCAACATAAATAACAATCACACATGGTACTTGTGGTACCCTTGGGTTGCCTCCCAAGCAGCGCCTTATTTTACGTCGCGGCACGATGTGGACTATCCTTTTCAGGACATCCTCATACCTGGGTTCCCTTTCGAGAACCATCTTCTTTTCTTTTGATTTTTGGAGGAAACAACCTCCACTCTGTTCCTCTCTTCCTCCAACTTCTTATCAAATTGAAGCCCTTTATCAGACTCGGGCTGAACACTTATCATTACCTTTGGCCGTGGACCTGTGGAATCTACCACCCCACACTTATCCTCTAACACTACACTAACCTTACATAGGTTCTGGTAGTGTGTGGGTGGGTTAATCTCTTGGTAGACTCGAAAGAGTTCTTCTTCATCCTCGACCCTCATTTTCAGGGTCCCTGCTCTTAAGAAAATTACCGCTCCTCCGGTGGCCAAGAATGGCCGTCCCATGATTAAGGGTACCTAGTCATCAACATGAAAATCTAAGATAATAAAATCAACAGGACAATAAACTTACCCACTTTGATGAGAAGGTCCTCTATGATTCCATCTGGTGCCACTCGCGACTTGTCTGCCAGCAGCAGCATCAATCTTGTTGGCCGCGGTTTCCCCAACCCCAGGGTGTTAAATAAAGATAGGGGCATTAGATTAACTACTGCCCCTAAATCACATAGGGCTTGTAGCACTTCAGCTTTACCAATTTGTATGGGGAGAGTAAAACTCCCTGGGTCTTTGAGCTTCTTAGGAATCTTGCTCAATACCCTATGACTGCACTCCTCCGTTAGTGCTAATGTTTGGACATCCACTAATCTTGCTTTGTTCGCCATCACATCTTTCAAGTATTTAGCATACTTGGGCATTCCCTGCAAAACATTAATAAGAGGCAAATTTATGTGAAGTTCTTTGAAAATCTCAAAGAACCTTTTGAAGCATTCCTCCTCCTTGCTCTTTCTGAATCTCTGCGGAAATGGTGGTGGTGGTCTCTGTGCTGGCTGCAATAATGATTGTGCATTTTGTTGCACAACACTCTGATTCTCTCCCTTATCAGTAGATGGTCCTTGTCTACCCAACTTCGGCTGCACCTCATTTCTCTTCTCTTTTGGTGTCGCATCAGCTAATTGCTTGCCACTCCTCAGACTGATGGCATTTTCCTGGCGGGGGTTAGTATCTATATCACTGGGTAGTCCTCCCTGCGGTCTCATGTGGTGAGCAGCTGCTATTTGACCCATTTGCTTTTCTAGATTGCGGGTGGCCAATTGCCGATTCTTTAAGTCTGATGCCATCCTCGCCTGATTTTCTGCTAATTGAGTCTGGGTCTCCATGATTTTCTGCAACATTTCCTCAATGTTGCTGCTCAATTGGCCATCATTCTGCCTATTCTGCTGATACTGCTACTGTTGAGGTTGCTGATAACTCTGCCTTTGATTTCCACCCCAAGAAAAATTCGGGTGGCTCTGCCAATTTTTGTTGTAGTTGTTTCCAAAATTCTGATTGTTCCTTTGAACATTCCCAAAAAAATTGACTGATTCTAGATTGGCTCCACAAGATTCTGCATTGTGCCCATTATTCCCACAAATTTCACACCAACTCGGAGCTTGCTGAAATGCATTTACCTGACCCTGCTGTTGGTTCATACTCAGTTTATTAAACTGAGTCATAATCTGATGCTGGAATGAAGCTAATTGTGCCGCCAAGGCATTCATACCATCTACCTCTATTAGACCTACTCTTTTTCCTACCCCTCTCGGTGATTCACCGTGCCATTCTGGATTTCCTTGAGCAATTCTATTCAACAACATGTACAGCTCATCATACGTCTTCTCTAAGGCTTGCCCACTCGATGCAGAGTCTAGCAAAATTTTTGTGTGTGGGTCTATACTTTCTACAAAGGTATAGTCCAAAACATCATTGGATTGCCGGTGATGTGGACAGTCTCTCAGTAATGACTTGAATCTCTCCCAAGCCAAATATAAGTTCTCATCAGGCCTCTGCTTGAAACTTAGTATTCCACGTCTCAATTTTTAAGTCTTGCCTGAAGGAAAGAATCTGATCAAGAACTTCGTTGCTAAATCATTCCACGAATTTATGGAGTTCGGTGGCTCAGATTTCAACCACCTCTTTTTCTTTCCCAATAATGAAAATGGGAAGAGGTAAGTAGGACATAATCTGTGGACACTCCGGTGGGGACGAAAGTGTCACTAATCTCAAGAAAGTTCTGTAAGTGCTGCTGCGGGTCCTGATGTGCCATCCCAGTAAATTGACCACTAGAATGTAGCAGCTGCACCATGTTCTGTTTCAATTCAAAGTTCCCTCCAGGTTTCGGTTTACGGATACTAGAGTTCACATTCGTCGCTTGTGGGATTGCCACTTCGCGAACTGGTCTGGCTGCCATTGCTTTCAGTGACAATTGTGCTTATCCTACGGGTGGTTGTTGTTGTACCTTTTCTTGAAGTCGTTTCAGCTTTTGCTCAAGAGCTACTCTCCTTCGCAAATGAATTTGATGTTCTGGTTCAAGCAACAGTTCTACAAGCTCTCTATTCCTAGCCAGCTGGGCAAGACAACCTGTCACCTGCAATAAGTCAGACTAAGACCAAGTTTCTCAACACTTAAGGAAATTAAAAATCACACAACAACAGATAAATTCACTAAACTTCGGTGGAGAAAACGGCAACGACACCAAAAACTTGTTGAGACCACGCAGCAGCGGCGCCAAAAACTTGTTGACGACTGCGCCCAAGTGCACACACATGTGTACGTGGTCTTACAAGTAATACAGTGGCCCTTTTTAAGAGCCGGATGTCGAACCCACAGGGACAGGAACAATTCAGCTAATTATCAAGTTCAAGTGTGATATTAACTTTCACAAGTGTTGATTTAGACTTTTTCGATAAAGTTTAATTAAGTCTAGGGGTGGTCATTGAAATACTCTGAAATCATTCAAGGAGCAACTAGAGTTAAAGCCGGATAATCATGCGATACTAAGCTTTGCAATGGTTTAAGTATGGAATTATCTATTGACGTTTCACATAATTACAATTGCATGTTCATGGTCTTTCGAGCCTCTAACCACGACAAACTAGCCTCACAACTACATCGTCGAGCGGGGATGTGACATTCCAGTTCGTGGGCAATTCAATTATGGGAATGTGATTTACGGGGTTTATGCTCTTGATTAGGGACTTTCATACCTCTAATCATTTAACCGAACTTAGCTTCACAACTACTTCTATGAGTGATGAAGTGATAATTCTAAGTTGGTGTCTAGCTCATCCCGTTTTAGTAACCAAGCAAGGCAAATTAGGTATAATTTCTTATCCTAACCCCGAATTATATCGTAAGATACAAACTTGCTCCCTACATTCTTTGTTCTTGGCTAGGTTTACTTTCTCAAGCTTTTACCTAGGTGTAACGTGTGTGTTTTCATGGTGATCAATCATAAAAACAACCATAATTAAGAATGTAAGACAAAACAACAATTAATAACTTAAAACCAAAAAAAAATTCACAGTCACAATCATACCTTGTAGCTTCAACCCTAGAGGAAGGATTCTAGCCACTCAAGTTGATATAATTACAAGAAAACATAATTAAAGTAACATACTTACAAGAATTGGTAGAAGAGAAGATGAAATTTAAGAACCCTAGGTGAGTTCTCCCACTTCTCCCTTCACTCATTGGTAGTTTTTCAGAAATATTACGTGACAAAATGTTTTTATGAGCTAAGGGACCTATTTATAGTAAATGAGAGGAGTATAAAATTATGCCCGGCATGAAATAGCTCCGTGTCACGGAGGTGAACGCGATAATTTACCTCCATGACATGGAGGTATACTGGAAAACACATAAAACTATCGCCAAGCAGAAGCTGACTGCGTTGGCAGCGTGTCATACTGCTTGTGCAGCGCGTTTGAGGGCGTGTCACGACCCTTGTCGCACAGCTAGGCCTGCCGTGGCACGTTACTGTCGCGCAGGTGGGCTATTTTGCGTGTTCTCCTTGCCGACTTTTGCGTTTTGCTTTCGATTCCATTCTTCTACTTCACCAAATCATAGATTAGTTCCTCAAATTCATTTTAAACCTACAAAAACAAGAACTAATCATGTTGGTTAGTATATATATTCACATTTACATAAAGTTACATGAGAATGTATATAATTAAGTAGCTAAACAAGACAAAACTAAGTTGTAAAGTATGCCATGGGAATGCTATTTTTCCCAAGATCAGTAGATACCATTAAACAAAAACTATAACTGATTAAATGATCCATTCGCTGTTTCACATTATAAATTTGTTAATAGTTACTCATGCATTACTTAATCTTTGAGACAAGCATATGGCTACTGGCAGGATCAACTAGGTAGCATTCTTCACTGTCGCCAGCGTCGCATGAGGCAGATCATCCTAGAAGGGCACGGCTAGGTCCAAGACGTATGCGACTGTCATTCGGGACAAGCATCGTTTGAGTAGATAGGAGGCAATAAAGACCCTATGCCCACTGGGTTTACCAAATTCGAGGGTCGAGCTGCTACTCATGGACCATGTCATTGAATGATGAAGTGAGGAAGACATGGGACACAAGAGCGTCTTTTGGTTCGGCCAACACACGACGTGTGAGGGGCGAAAGGCAACCGATTATACATAATAACACCTGGGCATTAGGTATGCAACATAAGAAACTGACTTTGAGCAAGCCTAATTTGCGCCTGCCCTATGACTGAGATGGCATGCGGGTTAGGACGTCGCAGCTCAAGCAGGGATCCAACCTAACCACACAAGCTAAACACCACTCACGCGTCGTACGTACAAATGCTCTGGCAGTTCATGCCAAACACCAACCCTAGATGCCCAATATTAGATGTCGTGCGCTGCTGTCGATGCCGGTGTTGCAAGGCCAAAGCAAGTCCTGGTAGACATGAAAACCCAACACATCAAGATTTTGCATGGGAATAGCCCATAATGGCCCCATGTCTATAGATAAGATTTTGTCTTAGACCCGTGCCTGAAGCGAGTTGCTGCACACACAAGCACAACCGTGCCTCATCGATAGCCAATAGGCCACACAACATAATGCACCACAGCGACCATATGTCTATTCACAAGACATTAGCTTAGACCCGTGCCTGCAGCGAGTCGCTGCACACACAAGCATACCCATGCCTCATCGATAGCCAATAGGCCGCATCGAGTAATGCCCATAGTGGCCGCATGTCTATCGATAACACGTTGGCTTAGACCCGTGCCAGCAGCAACCTACCGCCCATACAAGCAATGCCGTGTCTCATCGATAGACAATAGGCCGCATCGACTAATGCGCCACAACGGTCGCATGTCTATTTACAAGACGTTGGCTTGGACCCGTGCCTACATCGAGTCGCAGCACATACAAGGACAGCTGTGTCTCATCGATAGCCAATAGGCCACACGAGTAATGCCCACAACGGCTGCATGTTTATTGATAAGATGTTGTCTTAGACCTATTCCTGCAGTGAGTCGCCGCACACACAAGCACAGTCGTGCCTCATCGATAGCCAATAGCTGCACCGAGTAATGCCCATAGTGGCCCGCATGTCTATTGACGGGACATTTGCTTAGACCCGTGCCTGCAGCGAGTCGCCGCGCACACAAGCATAGCCGTGTCTCATCAATAGCCAATAGGCCGCACCGAGTAATGTGCCACACGGCCACATATCTATTGATAAGATGTTGGCTTGGACCCATGCCTGCAGCGAGTCACCGCACACACAAGCACAATCGGATCTCATCGATAGCCAATAGGCCGCACCGAGTAATGCCCATAGCAGCCGCATGTCTATTGAGAAGATGTTGACTTAGACTCGTGCCTGCAATAAGTCGCCGCACACACAAGATCAATCATGTCTCATCGATAGCCAATAGGCCGCACTGAGTGATGCACCACAATGACCGTATATCTATTGGCAAGAAGTTGACTTAGACCCATGCCTGCAGAGAGTTTCCGCACACACTAGCATAGTTGTATCTCATCGATAGCCAATAGGCCACACCAAGTAATGCCCACAGCGGCCGCATGTCTATTGACAAGACATTGGCTTAGACCCGTGCCTGTAACAAGCCGCCACACACACAAGCACAACCGTGTCTCATTAATAGCCAATAGGTTGCACCGATTAATGCGCCATAGCAGCCACATGTCTATTGAAGAGATGTTGGATTAGACCCGTTGCTGCAGCGAGCCGCCGCACATACAAGGAAAGCCGTGTCTCATCGATAGCCAATAGGATGCACTGAGTAATGACCACAATGGCTGCATGTCTATTGACAAGACATTGGCTTAGACCCGTGCATCTAGTGAGTCGCCGCACATACAAGCACAATCGTGCCTAATCGATAGCTAATAGGCCGCACTGAGTAATGCCCATATTGGCTGCATGTCTATTGACAAGACATTGGCTTAGACCCGTGCCTGCAGTATCTAGGGCATGCACATGAAGCAGCGCTAGGACTCACCACACACACACAAGCACAGTCGTGTCCCATCGATAGCCAATGGGCTGCCTCGGGTAATGTCGTCGCTAGATTTATCTGAGTACCGAACAGGTCGCCCTCATCGTAGTTTATGGAAGCAAGGCACGATGCTTGCTACCTATATCCCAGCATATGAACCCTGACATGGCCCATGGGCGCTGGTGTTAGTGGGTGTCAGTCTGCCAGGTGCTTTCCAACACCTGTACCCCTCTTATATTTGCTTAAAAAAAAAGTCAGGGTGTCAAGAGTAGGCATGTTTTAGCCAGAGAATCATACTAGACATGTACAACACCAATGTGCACATTCTAATATACAACCAAGCTAAAGCACTCACAAATGACTTATAAATATTGTAAATAATAGTTTTCATTAAAAATATATTTTTTAAATTCTAAATACAAAAATTTAAAAAATAGTGGAAAAAATATATTAAAAATTTGGAAAAATTTTAAGAAAAATGTAAAAACGCTAGGGAAAAATTCTCCAAAAATTAAACTACATAATTAGTATGTAATTGTAAAAAAAATGCAACATAATAAAATTGAAATCCAAAAAAATACATAAATTAATTTTAAAAAATACGAAAAGACATAAAGGTAGTGAAAAATAAATATACAAAGGTGAGGAGGATGCAAGAATATGGGATTGAACCTTGGAAGAGGCATTAATAATGGATTGTGGGACTAGAAGAATATAATAGAGCTCCTCCCTCGAAGGATGTAAAGAGAAAAACATGGATTCATCTTGCGTATCATGCGTTTTTTGGATCTTTGCACGTCGGTGCATGGCGCATGGCGTTGTGTAGCACGACGCAAGTTGCCCTCGTACTATGTTGGCCGAGTGCGACGGAAGCTGGGGGAATGCCTAAGCCGGGCGAGTGTTAGGGTTGCTGGGCGCATGCCCATGTTGGCTGAGGGCGAGGGACACTGGGGGGCATGCCCATGCCGGGCAAGTGTGAGGGCCGCTGGGAACATGCCTATGCCAACCGAGTGCAAGGGATGCTGAGGGGCATGCCCATGCCGGGCGAGTGCGAGGGTCGTTGGGCGCATGCCCATGCGGGCCGCTGGGCGCATGCCCACGGTGTCGCATATTTAAGTTGTCTGTAAAGGATTCTACCCGCCGCTCGATGGAAAATGTACTTCAAGGCGGTCACTGTGACTCTCCCGTCGTGATGACTTAGCCAACGACACGTGCCCTTGGGGGCCAAAGGCCCCTAATGCGGGTCGGTAAGAGGATGGTGGGAGCATGCATTGCTTCTATCCTGGATTCTAACTTAGAGGCATTCAGTCATAATCCAACACATGGTAGCTTCACGCCACTGGCTTTTCAACCAAGCGCGATGACCAATTGTGTGAATCAACGGTTCCTCTCGTACTAGGTTGAATTACTATTGAAACACTATCATCAGTAGGGTGAAACTATCCTGTCTCACGACGGTCTAAATCCAGCTCACGTTCCCTATTAGTGGACAAACAATCCAACACTTGGTGAATTCTGCTTCACAATAATAGGAAGAGCCGGCATCAAAGGATCAAAAAGCAACGTTGCTATGAACGCTTGGCTGCCACAAGCCATTTATCCCTGTGGTAACTTTTCTGACACCTCTAGCTTCAAATTCTGAATGTAAAATAATGTCAAAAGTAGTGGTATTTCACTTTCTCCTTTTGTATCCCACTTATACTACACCTCTCAAGTCATTTCAGAAAGTCGGACTAGAGTCAAGCTCAACAAGGTCTTCTTTCCCTGCTGATTCTGCCAAGCCCGTTCCCTTGGCTGTGGTTTTGTTGGATCGTAGACAAGGACAGTGGGAATCTCATTAATCCATTCATGTGCGCAACTAATTATATTTAGAGGCATTTGGCTACCTTAAGAGAGTCATAGTGACTCCCGCCGTTTACCCGCGCTTGGTTGAATTTCTTCAATTTGACATTTAGAGTACTGGGAAGAAATCACATTGCATAAACATCCGTTGGTACCATTGCAATGCTTTGTTTTAATTAAACAGTTGGATTCCCCTTGTCTGTACCAATTCTAAGTTGGCTGTTCGACGCCCGGGGAAGGCCCCCGAAGGAACCGTTCCCAGTCCGTCCCTCGGACGGCTCGTGGCGGACTGCTCTCGCCACGATAGCAGCTTGAGCAGTCCACCGACAGCCGACGGGTTCGGGATTGGTACCCCTGTGCCCAGCCCTCAGAGCCAATCCTTTTCCGAAAGTTACAGATCCATTTTGCCGACTTCCCTTGCTTACATTTCTCCATCGACCAGTGGCTGTTCACCTTGGAGACCTGATGTGGTTATGAGTACTACCTGGCGTGGACGACATTCGGTCCTTCGAATTTTCAAGGGCTGCCAGGAGCGCAACGAACACCACACAATGTGGGTGCTCTTCCAGTCACTGGACCCTAACTACGGTTGAGCCGTTTCCAGGGCGAACAGGCTATTAAACAGAAAAGATAACTCTTCTCGAGGTGCCCGCCGATGTCTCTGGACTTCCTAACGTTGCCGTCAACCGCCACGTCCCGGTTCAAGAATATTAACCCGATTCCCTTTTAGAGTACACGCTAAATGCGCTACCTGTGATGGTTCCACTGATCCTTAGGATCGAGTAACCCATGTGCAAGTACCGTTCTCATGGAACCATTCCCCTATTCGGCCTTCAAAGTTCTCATTTGAATATTTGATACTACCACAAAGATCTGCACTGACGGCTACTCTGCGCAGGCTCGCACCCAAGGTTTTGCAGTGACCGTGCACCCTCATACTATTAGGGCTTGGAACTTGCCCCGACGACCAGGTGTTGGTCGCACGCTAAAGCACCATCCATTTTCGGTGCTAGTTGATTTGGCAGGTGAGTTGTTGTTACACAATCCTTAGCAGATTTCGACTTCCATGAACACCGTCCTGCTGTCTTAATCGACCAACCCCCTTTGTGGGACTAGGTTAGTGTGCAGTTTGGCACCGTAACCTAGCTTCTGGTTCATCTCGCATAGCCACTTTTGCTTACCAAAAATGGCTCACTTGGAGCTCTTGATTTTGTGGCGCGGCTCAACAAAGCGTCGCGCTGTCCTACCTATTTTAAGTTTGAGAATACATCGAGGGAGTTGTGTCCCTGAGGCCTCTAAACATTAGCTTTACCCCATAGAACTCGCACACGAGCTCCAGCTATCCTGAGGGAAACTTCGGAGAGAACCAACTATTAGACAGTTCGATTAGTATTTCGCCCATATACCCAAGTTAGACAAATGATTTACACGCCAGTATCTTTGTGGGCCTCCACCATATTTCCCTCTGTCTTTGCCTCGCTTAGGCATAGTTCACTATCTTTCGGGTCCCGTTAGGTATGCTCACACTCGAACCCTTCTCAGAAGATGAAGGTCGGTCGGTGGTGCAACCCTTATTGGGATCCCACCAATCAGCTTCCTTGCGCCTTACGGGTTTACTCGCCCGTTGACTCACACACATGTTAGACTCCTTGGGCCATGTTTCAAGACGGGTTGAGTGGGGATCCCACAAGACAGTGTCCACAGTGCGCAGATGCCAAAGCACGCTAGAGGCGTACGCTGCCTACCACAATCAAGGAGATAGAGTTCCATGAGCGTATCGAGAGCTCGGTCTTTGGCCACCCCCCCAATCCATACTGGTCTAAGCCCCGAGTCAATAGGCGGGCCGACTCATCGCCATTCCACATCCAATCGGGGCACAGCGCTGGCCCCCATCCGCTTCTCTCCCAATAATTTCAAGCATTCTTTGACTCTCTTTTCAAAGTTCTTTTCATCTTTCCCTCGCGGTACTTGTTCTCTATCGGTCTCTCGCCCGTATTTAGCCTTGGATGGAATTCACTGCCCAATTTGGGCTGCATTCCCAAACAACCTGACTCATCGATAGCACCCCATGGTGCGACAGGGTCCAGGAACAACGGTCTCTCACCTTCTCTGGCATCCCCCTTTTAGGGGACTTGGGCTCGGTCTGCCGCTGAGGAGGGAGAGGCATGGAGAAGGGCCGAAGCACCCCGTCCATATGGCTCCCCAAGTGTTTGAACAGGTTCTTGGGTCCTTCTGATTTGCAGGTTTCGACAATGATCCTTCCGTAGGTTCACCTACGGAAACCTTGTTACAAATTCTCCTTCCTCTAAATGATAAGGTTCAATGGACTTCTCGCGACGTCGCGAGCAGCGAACCGCCCATGTTGTCACGATTCAAATATTTTACCAGATCATTCCATTGGTAGGAGCAATTGGCGGTGTGTACAAAGGGCACGAACGTAGTCAACGCGAGCTGATGACTCATGCTTACTAGGAATTCCTTGTTGAAGACCAACAATTCAATGATCTATCCCCATCACAATGAAATTTCAAAGATTACCCGGGCCTGTTGGCCAAGGCTATAAACTCGTTGAATACATCATTGTAGCGCGCGTGCGACGCAGAACATCTAAGGGCATCACAGATCTGTTATTGCCTCAAACATCCACATCCTAAAAGGCCGTAGTCCCTCTAAGAAGCTGGCCGCGAAGGGATACCTCGACATAGCTAGTTAGCAGGCTGAGATCTCGTTCATTAATGGAATTAACCAGACAAATCACTCCACCAACGAAGATCAGCCATGCACCACCACCCATAAAATCAAGAAAGAGCTCTCAAATTATCAATCCTTACTATTTCTGGACCTGGTATGTTTCCCCATGTTGAGTCAAATTAAGCCGCAGGCTCCACTCCTGGTGGTACCCTTCCATCAATTCCTTTATGTTTCATCCTTGTGACCATATTCCCCCCGGAACCCAAAAACTTTGATTTCTCATAAGGTGCTGGTGGAGTCCTAAAATCAACATCAACTGATCCCTGGTCGGCATCGTTTATGGTTGAGACTAGGACGGTATCTAATCATCTTCGAGCCCCCAAATTTCATTATTGATTAAGGAAAACATCCTTGGCAAATGCTTTTGTAGTTGTTCATCTTTCATAAATCAAAGAATTCCACCTTTGACCATGAAATACGAATGCGCCCGACTATTCCTATTAATCATTACTCTATTCCCGAAGGCCAACGTAATAGGTTATCCCATGATAATGTATACAGAGCATAGTGTCACAGGCTTGTCTTTTCTAAGGCTGTGGGACAGCTAAGATGGCTACACTTCCACCCAAGCTTCAGTCCTTACAACTCACAAGGCACAAAACATGCTAAGCATCGATTGTCAAATAATGAAAGAAGGCAAGAAGGTAAGTAAAGTAAATAATACAAGTATTTGGGAGGCAAAGAGCCCTTTTGATTTCACTAAGTATGAGAAAATCTAAAATGTGTGGATAAGTACAAGTGCTGCCCCTTGGGACTATTTATATACAACCATGTCTCTACACTATGTGCCATGTGGCTGTGCCAGGCAGGCTATTTCGGGCATGCAGGCCTGCTGTGCTAGGCATGTCAGGCATGTTGTGTCAGGTGGCAGGCAGGCTGTCTCTGGCATGTCAAGCATGCTGTGTCAGGCGTGCAGGTAGGCAGTGTCAGGCCTATCAGGCATGCTGTGTCAGGCATGCAGGCATGTTGTCTCTGACGTGTTAGGCAGGCTGTGGAAGGTATGCAGGCATGCATGCTGGCTTTCCCAAGGTGATGTATTATCTTATCTTTGATTCCCAACATTGGCAGCTCGTCAGTTTGAATCTTTGGGCTCAATTCATCCATCAAGGGGGAAAAATGTGACAAATTTAATATATTTTCTAGTGGGTCGATACAGTCCCCCCACCTTATTTGGCGACGACCGCGGCACCGAACATTTGCATGTACTTGCTGACCTCATCTTTGAACTGCCACAAGTCTTCGCATTTTTCCCATGATGCCTCCTCTGGTGATTGTCCCTTCCAGTGCACTAGAAATTGGGCACTTGAGTTGTCGAAGCCTTTGCCCACACTAGCTGGTGGTGAAGATGGCCTCAATTTGTTTCTCTGTGGCACACGGAGTGATGAAAATCTGCGCGCGACCCGATCGGCCCAGCTCCACATCTTCTGTATCCTCATGATATGGTTTTAGCTGGCTGGCATGGAAGACTGGATATATTTTTAGGTGATGCGGCATGTTTAGTTTGTAGGAAATCTTGCCCACTTTGGTAACGATCTTGACAAGACCCTCATAGCGCCAGGTAAGATTCTGGTTGACGCTGCGCAGGGACTTGGACTACCGCAGGTTGAGCTTAACCATCACTTTATCCCCAATCTAGTAGTGCACTGGTCGGCACATCCGATCAGCAAACTTTTTCATTTTGCGTGCTGCCTTGTCCAAGTAGGACCTTGCCATATCCACCTGTCCCTCCCATGCCTTCGCCAAGTGATAAGCACCGGGATTCCTTAATCCGGCATTGGCAGGTAAGGACTATGGGGTATTAGGTTGCTTCCCCACCACAAGTTCAAATGGGCTTTTTCCTATCGCTTCACTCCTTTGCAAGTTGTATGAAAATTGGGCTGTATCGAGCAGCTTCGCCCAAACTTTCTGGTTGGCACTAACAAAGTGCCTTAGGTAGCACTTAAGAAGGTAGTTGACCCACTCCGTCTGGCCGTCAGTTGCGGGTGAAAACTGGTGTAGAAGTGCAATTCGGACCTCCATAATTTAAACAACTCTTTCCAGAAGGCACCAGTGAACCGAGGGTCTCGACGCTGATGATGTGTCTCGGCACTCCCCAATATTTTACCACATCCCACAAAAATAGCGTTGCTGCCTCCCGGGCTTTGCAACTAGCCGTGGCCGCCGTGAAAGTTGCATATTTGGAGAACCTGTCCACAACTACCATTATGGTGCCAAACCCCTCTGAATTTGGCAAGCATGTAATGAAGTCCATGGTAACGCTGTCCCATGGTATTTCAGCTACAGGGAGTGGCTCGAGTAAGCCATCGGGCACCTTGTTCTCTATCTTGTCTAGCTGGAACATGAGATACGTGCGGACATAACTTTCAATGTCATCCCGCATGTGTGGCCAATAGTATGTCTCCTTCAGTAGTGCCAATGTACGCTTCTGTCCCGGATGCCCTGCCCAGGTAGTATCATGACCTTTTTTTGATTAGGATGCGCCTAAGATTGGCCCACTTTGGCACGTAGACCCGCCTACCAGTAGTATACAATAGATCATATTCCTTCCAAAATTTATTTGTTTTGCCTTGTCTGGCTAAGGCTAGGAGCTGCTTTGCGACTGGATAATGTTGCATTCCCTCCTTAATGGTTTCCACAATGTTTCTGCAGGTCTTGTTAATAAGGGGTGCTAGCACTGTCTTCCGGCTCAATGCGTCTACAATGACATTTGTTCGGCCCGGCTTGTACTCTAGTGTGAAATCAAACTCGACTAAGAAATCTTTCCATCGGGTCTGCTTGGGTGATAACTTCGGTTGGGACTGAAAATAGCTGGTGGCCACATTGTCTATCTTGACGATGAAGTAGGTGCCCAACAAGTAGTGGCGCCAAGTCCTTAGACAATGGACTATGGCTGTCATCTCTTTCTCATGGACGGTATACCGCCACTCTACTTCGTTCAACTTCCGTCTTTCGAAAGTGATGGGGTGGCCCTCTTGCATTAGGATGCCACCGATGGCCAAATCAGAAGTATCCATATAGACTTCAAAGTTCTTGCTAAAATCTAGAAAAGTATGGACCGGTTCTCTCGTTATGGCAACTTTGAGCTCATCAAAATCCTTTTGACATGAACTGCTCCAATCCCACTCTCGACCCTTCTTCACCAAGTCGGTAAGGGGTGCGACAACCTTTGAGTAGCCGGTATTGAAACACCGATAGTAATTTGTGAGGCCAAGAAAAGATTTGAATTTGGCTACTTTGGTGGGGCATCGCAGTCCCTAACAGCATCAACCTTACCACGGTCCATCCTTATTTCGCCTTGGGAGATGGTGTGGCCAAGGAACTATACATACGACTGGGAAAATGTGCATTTGTCCTTCTTGACGAATAGCTCATTTTTCCTCAGCACCTCAAAGACCTGTTGGAGGTGTTCCACATGCTCCTCCAAGCTGCTACTATAGACCATTATTTCATCCAAGTAGATGACAACAAACTGGTCTAAGAAAGGGTAGAACAACCGGTTCATAAGAGTGCAAAATATGGCAGGGGCATTGGTGAGGCCGAATGGCATGACTAGCCACTCGAAAGCTTCGTACCGGGTGACGCAAGTTGTTTTGGGCTCATCCCCTTCAACAATGCGAACTTGATAATAACCCTTCCTTAAGTCCATTTTTCTAAACACCCCTTAGCTGCCCCAATCGATCAAACAAATCTGCTATTAGCGGTATCGGATACTTAATCTTTACTGTCACCTTGTTGAGGACCTGATAGACGATACATAGTCGCAGCGCCCCTTCCTTATTCATTTGGAATAGGACCGGTGCTCCAAAGGGTTCCTTTGACGGTCGGATATGCCCTGCCTCCAGTAACTCAGTAAGCTGCCTCCTTAATTCTTCCAGCTCTAGGGGTGCCATGCGATAGTGGGACATGGCGTGATGCTTGGCTCCTGGAACAAGTTCTATTTGGTGGTCAACCTCTTGGCAGGGAGGCAGTCTCCGTGGGAGTTCGTCCGGCATGATGTCCTTGTGCTCATCTAGGAAACACTGAATGCATGGTGGGATGGGTTCCACTTCATGGCTTGCTGGTACCTCCAATACAGTGGCAAGAGAGGTCAACTCTCCCTTATTGAATCCTTTGACCAGTTTTATGGCCGACAACTGCATGCCCTTTTGGGGCACACGGATTAGCGGCACTGCGCATGAGCCTCCTTGGTCACTGATGTGCAATTGGTTGAGACGCGGTGAAATAAAGGCATTGATCTCATACCAAAAGTCTAACCCGAGCACTATGTCAAACACATCCATGGGTGCTACGGTGAAGTCCGTCAAGCCGTGCCAAGCCTCTAAAGAATTGACACGTTGGGAGAAAATCCATTAATAGTAGTGGGAAGGGCATTGACTATTTTTAGCAAGGTGTTGCTGGAAATAAAAGTGAGTCCAAGCTCACTGGCCTTTGCCTTTGTCACAAAGTTGTGGGTTGCACCAGTGTCCACTATGATCCGGATGGGCCTACCATTCACATAAGCCTCAATGAAAAGTGACTCTTGTGGCCTCATACGAGGCACCTAGGCTGAAATAGTTGCAAGCTCCATATGGTTGAACAAGGTCATGTGGTTGAACAGGCCCACAACCTTATCTCTCTCCCAGTCAGTTCCGCTTCCTTGCTCCTTCTGTCCTTTGGTTTGAGCCTTGGCTGGAGGACATGCGTGGGCTTCTTGCTTGTTGGCGGAAATCATGGCCCCAAGTTTTCCCAATTTTGGGTAGTTTCGGTACATATGAGAGGGGTCCTTGCACAAGTAGCAGCCATCTTGGTGACTGACTCCCCTCTTCCACTCCTCATAGTCCTTGTGGAATTGTGATGACCGATTGTGGTCGCCTTTGACGTCGTGAACCCATTTGGAAATAGACTTGCCTTTGTACCTCTCTCCTCGATCTACCTTGGCAGCAACCTGTCGTCAGGCGCTCTCCTTTGCCTTAGTGATTTCAGAGTAAAAATCTGTCAAGGACTCAACCACCACTATGGCCTTGTCCACATCCTTCACCTGGTGCCGATGTAGCTCTTGTTTGGCCCAATTTTGGAGGCCATCCAAGAAATAAAATAGCAAGTCCTCACTGTTCAAGTTTGGGATCTGAAATGTGAGCTTGGTGAACACCTTCACGTACTCACGAATGGTGGATGTTCGCTTGAGCTCCCTCAACTTTTGACGGGCCTCATGCACAACATTCTGGGGGTAAAGTGCCGCTTGAGCTCTTCCTTGAACTGCGCCCAGTCGGCTATGGCACATGTCCGCCGATCTATGTTAGCCTTCTTTAGCCGCCACTATAGCATGGTGGTGCCGGTCAAGTACATGGCCACGGGACAGCTAAGATGGCTAAACTTCCACCCAAGCTTCATTCCTTACTACTCACAAGGCACAAAACATGTAAGGATCGGTTGACAAATAATGAAAGAAGGAAAGAAGGCAAGTAAAGTAAAGACGACAAGTTTTTGGGAGGCAAAGAACCCTTTTGATTTCACTAAATATGAGAAAATATGAAATGTGTGGATGAGTATAAGCGCTGCCCCTTGGGCCTATTTATATACAACCATGTCCCTACACTATGTGCCATGCGGCTGTGTCACGCATGCAGGCATGCTGTGCCAGGCATGTCAGGCATGCTGTGTCAGTCATGCTGGCAGGTTGTCTCTGGCGTGTCAGGCATGCTGTGTCAGGCGTGCAGGCAGGCTGTGGCAGGTATGAAGGCATGCGTCCTGGCTTTCCCAAGGTGTTGTATTGTCTTGCCTTTGATGCTCAACATTGGCCGCTTGTTAGTCTGAATCTTCGGGCTCGGTTCATCCGTCAAAGGGGAAAAATGCGGCAAACTTAATATATTTGCTGGCGGGTCGGTATAGTAGGCTTGCTTTGCGCACTCTAATTTCTTCAAAGTAATAGCACCGGAGGTACGGCCCATCCAATTAAGGCCAGGAGTGAATCTCCGGTAGAAGGAATGAGATGACCTGTGCACATCTAGGGCAGACTGGCCGGCCCATCCCAAAGTCCAACTACGAGCTTTTTAACTGCAACAACATAAATATACGCTATTGGAGCTTGAATTACCACGGCTGCTGGCACCAGACTTTCCCTCCAATGGATCCTCGTTAAGGGATTTAGATCGTACTCATTCCAATTACTAGACCCATAGAGCCCGATATTTTTTTTATTAACACTACCTCCCCGTGTCAGGATTGGGTAATTTGCACGCCTGCTTCCTTCCTTGGATATGGTAGCCATTTCTCTGGCTCCCTCTTCGGAATCGAACCCTAATTCTCCGTCACCCCTCACCACCATGGTAGGCCACTATCCTACCATCAGAAGTTGATAGGGTAGAATTTGAATGATGCATCGTCGGCACGTTGGCCGTGCGATCCGTCGAGTTATCATGAATCATCACAGCAAAAGGCAGGACCCTCGTCGACCTTTTATCTAATAAATGCATCCCTTCCAGAAGTTGGTGTTTGTTGCACCTATTAGCTCTAGAATTACTAAGGTTATCTGAGTAGTAGATACCATCAAACAAACTATAACTTATTTAATGAGCCATTCGCAGTTTCACAGTCTGAATTTATTCATACTTACACATGCATGGCTTAATATTTGAGACAAGCATATGACTACTAGCAGGATCAACCAGGTAGCATTCCTCACTATCGCTGATATTGCATGAGCCATGATCGACCTAGAAGGGCACGACCATGTCCAAGAGGAGCACGACTGTCATTTGGGACAAGCATCGTTTGGGCATATAGGAGGAAATGAAGGTCCCGTGCCCACTGCATTTACCTAATCTGAGGGTCCGAGCTGCTACTCATAGACCACGACATCGCACAACAAAGCGAGGAAGATGTGGTACACAAGAGCGTCTTTTGGTTAGGCCTGCACATGACGTGCAAGGGGCGAAAGGAAACCTATTGTACATAATAATGCCTGGCATTAGGTAGGCAACACAGGAAACCGACTTTGAGCAAGCCTAATTTGCGCTTGCCCTAGGAATGAGATGGCATGTGAGTTAGGACGTCGCTGCTCAAGTAGGGATCCAACCTAACTGCACGAGACGAACACCACTCACACGTTGCACGTACAAATGCTCCGGCAGCGCATGCCAAACACCAACCCTAGACACCAAACATTAGATGCCATACGCTGCTGCCGATGCTGACATTGCAAGGCCAAAGCAAGTCCCAATAGACACGAACACCCAACACATCAAGCTTTTTGCATGGTCACATCCTACAATAGTCATGCGTCTATTGACAAGACATTGGCTTAGACCCTTTCTTGTAGTGAGTCGCCGCACACACAAGCACAACCGTACCTCATCGATATCCAATAGGCCACTCCGAATAATGCACCACAGCGGAAGCATGTCTATTAACAAGAGATTGGCTTAGACCTGTGCCTACAACGAGTCACCGCACATACAAGCACAACTGTGCATCATGGGTAGACAATAGGCCGCACCGAGTAATGCCCACAGCAGCCGCATGTCAATTAACAAGACATTAGTTTAGACCCGTGCCTGCAGCAACTTGCTGCACATACAAGCAATGTCGTGTCTCATCAATAACCAATAGGCCGTTCTGATTAATGCACCACAACCGTCGCATGTCTATTGATAAGATGTTGGCTTGGACCCGTGCCTGCAGCGAGTTGCCGCACACACAAGCACAAATGTGTCTCATCGATAGCTAATAAGTCGCCCTGAGTAATGCCCACTGCAGCTGCATGTCTATTGACGAGACGTTGACTTAGACCCGTGCCTGCAACGAGTCACCGCACACACAAGTATAGCCCTGTCTCATCGATAGCCTATAGGCCACACCGAGTAATGCCTATAGCGGTCGCATGTCTATTGACAAGATGTTGGCTTATACCCGTGCCTGCAGCGAGTCGCCACACACACAAGCACAGCCGTGCCTCGTCGATAGCTAATAGGCTGCACCGAGTAATGCCCACAGCGGCCGCATGTCTATTGACAAGATGTTGGCTTAGATCCATGCCTGCAGCGAGTTTCCGCACACACAAGAACAGTCGTGTCTCATTGATAGCCAATAGTCCACATCGAGTAATACATCACAACGGCCGCATGTCTATTGACAAGACGTTGGCTTGGACCCGTGCCTACAACGAGTCGCCGCACACACAAGAACAACTGAGTCATATCAATAGCCAATAAGACGCACCAAGTAATGCCCACAACGGCTGTATGTCTACTGACAAGACGTTGGCTTAGACCCGTGCCTGTAGCAAGTCGCCGCACACACAAGTACAACCGTGTCTCACCAATAGCCAATAGGCTGCACCGAGTAATGCGCCACAACAGCCGCATGTCTATTGACAAGACGTTGGCTTGGACCGGTGCCTGCAGTGAGTCGCCGCACACACAAGACAATTGTGTCTCATCGATAGCCAATAGGCCGCACCGAGTAATGCCCACTGCGGTCACATATCTATTGACAAGACATTGGCTTAGACCTATGCTTTCAGCGAGTTGGCTCACACACAAGCACAGCCGTGTCTCATCGATAGCCAATCGGCCGCACCGATTAATACTCCACAGCGGCCGCATGTCTATTACCAAGACATTGGCTTAGACCCATGCCTGCAGCGAGTCACCGCACACACAAGCACAATCGTGTCTCATCGATATCCAATAGGCCACACCGAGTAATGCCACAACGGCTGCATGTGTATTGAAAAGATGTAGGCTTAGACCTATGCCTGTAGCGAGTCGAGGCACACACAAGCACAGTTGTGCCTCATCGATAGCCAATAGGCCGTACCAAGTAATGCCCACGTCGGCCGTATGTCTATTGACAAGACGTTGGCTTAGACCCGTGCCTGCAGTGCCTAGGGCATGCACATGAAGCAGCATTAGGACTCGCCACACAACCACAAGCACAACCGTGTCCCATCGATAGCCAATAGGCCGCGCTGAGTAATGCCGTCGCCAACTTTATTCGAGTACCAAATAGGTCGCCCTCATTGTAGTTTGTGGAAGCAAGGCACGATGCTTGCTACCTATATCCTAGCATATGCACCCTGACATGGCCCATGGGTACCGGTGTTAGTGGGTGTCAGTCCGCCCAGGTAATTTCCAACACCTCTACCCCCCTTATATATGCTAAAAAAAAATGAAGGTGTCAGGAGTAGACATGTTTTAGCCAGAGAATCATACTAGACATGTACAACACCAATGTGCACATTCTAATGTACAACCAAGCTAATACACTCACAAATCACTTATAAATATTGTAAATAATAGTTTTCATAAAAAAAAATATTTTTAATTTTAAATACGAAAATTCAAAAAATAGTGGAAAAAATATATTAAAAATAGAAAAAATATAAGTAAAATGTACAAACACTAGAGAAAAATTCTCCAAAAATTAAACCACATAATTAGTACGTAATTGTACAAAAAATGCAACATAATAAAATTAAAATAAAAAAAATACATAAATTAATTTTAAAAGTAGTAAAAAATCAATATACAAAGGTGAGGAGGATGCAAGAATATGTGATTGAACCTTGGCGGAGGCGTTAATAATGAATTGTGGGACCAGAAGAATATAATAGAGCTCCGCCCCAGAGGATGTAAAGAAAAAAGAATGGCGTCATCTTTCATATCATGCGTTTTTTGGATCTTTGCACGTCGTTGGTGTATTTATGTTTTTGCGTTGGTGCACGACGCATGGCGTTGCAGAACATGACGCAAGTTGCACTCATGCTATGTTGGCCGAGTGCGAGGGATGCTGGGGGCATGCCCATGCCAGGTCGAGGGAGAGGGACGTTGGGGGCGTGCCCATGTTGGGCGAGTGCGAGGGCCGCTAGGCGCATGCCAATGTCGGCCGAGGGCGAGGTACGCTGGGGGGCATGTCGATGCCGCGCGAGTGCGAGGGCCGCTGGGCGCATTCCCATGCCGGCCGCGTGCGACGGACGCTAGGCGCATGCCCATGCTGGCTGCGGGGGAGGGACGCAGGGTGCATGCCCATGCCGGCCCCATGCGAGGGCCGCTGGGCGCATATTCATTCCGGCTGCAGGCGACGGCCGCTGGGCGCATGCCCATGCCTGCTGCGCGTGAGGGACGTTGGACGCATGCCTATGTCTGGTGAGTACGAGGGCCACTGGGCGCCTTCCTATGCTGGCTGCATGTTTATCTTGTCCAAGCTAGTTGGTTGTCGCTGGCGTATGTCGGCCTTTGACATGCACTTAAAAGCCAAAAAATTCTCAAACCTTGACAAGCCAACATTTCCCTTGATGTGTCATCGGGCATTATAATCTCCAATTTTGACGTCGTTAACGTGCCTTGCCTTGGCATGCCTCCTGACATGTCGTTGGGGCATCATAGCTGCACTTGACATCTCTAGAACAATATGTTTCGTAGCACGTGTGGAAATCTGTATCGGCTGTACATCACCAAAAATTGCCTTTGATGCATCGGTATGCATCAGCACAAAAAATCTCTAATCGTGACAAGCCAACCTTGCCCTTGACATGTCACTAGGCATAATAATTACACTCGACGGCCCGAAAAATGTCTATTTTGGCATCGTTAATGGGTCTTTCCTTGACATGCCTCTAGGCATTAGAATTTCCCTTGGCATGTCGTTGGGCAATAGAGTCGCACTTGACGTCGTGAGAACAATATATTCTAAGTACATAACATTTTGCGTGGACACAGAACTTAGCATTTGTATAGCACCTGAGCTGGTTATGGCGCGGTACGTATTATGAGTACTTGGCGCCGTACAATATGTTGGACATATTATAAGAGATATAAACACTTGGTGTCGTTTCTTAAAGGAGAGGAAGAAATGGTTAAACCCCCATTCAAAAAGATTTAGAGAATGATGGAATTGGAAAGGGAGGGACAAATCAGAGCAAAAAAGGGATAAATCTCAGTGGATCATGGAAAAAAGGCCACTGTGCCACTTACAATACCCCCTCGCGTATTTAAGTCTTCTGCAAGGGATTCTACCTGCCGCTCGATGGAAATTGTACTTCAAGGAGTTCACTGCGACTCTTCCGCCGTGATTACTTAGCCAACGACACGTGCCCTTGGGGCCAAAGGCCCCTACTGTGGGTCGAAAAGCAGATGGTGGGCGCATGCGTTGCTTCTTGCCCGGATTCTGACTTAGAGGCGTTCATTCATAATCCAGCATATAGTAGCTTTGCGCCACTGGCTTTTCAACCAAGCGTGATGACCAATTATGTGAATCAACGGTTCCTCTAGTACTAAGTTGAATTACTATTGCAACACTATCATCAGTAGGGTAAAACTAACCTACCTCACGACGGTCTAAACCCAGCTCACGTTCCCTATTGGTGGGTGAAAAATCCAACACTTGGTGAATTCTGCTTCACAATGATAGGAAGCGCGGACATCAAAGGATCAAAAAGCAACGTCTCTATGAACGCCTGGCTGCCACAAGCCAATTATCCCCATGCTAACATTTTTTACACCTCTAGCTTCAAATTTCAAAGGTCTAAAGGATTGCTAGGCCACACATTCACGGTTTGTATTCGCACTGGAAATCAGAATCAGACAAGCTGTTACCCTTCTGTTCCACACGAGATTTCTATTCTCGTTGAGCTCATCATAGGACACCCACGTTATCTTTTAACAGATGTGCCGCCCTAGCGAAACTCCCCAGCTGACAATGTCTCCGCTTGAATCGGCCTGGAAAGCAAGCCTTGGGTCCAAAAAGAGGGGCAATGCCCTACTTGCGATTCATGGAATAAGTAAAATAACGTTAAAAATAGTGGTATTACTCGCCTTTCCACTCCCACTTATACTACACCTCTCAAGTCATTTCACAAAGTCAGACAAGAGTCAAGCTCAATAGGGTCTTCTTTCCCCGCTGATTCTGCCAAGCCCGTTCCCTTGTGTAATACCCAGTAGTGCCTAGGTGTAGACCCGAGAGTTAAAAATTGAAAACTGCTGAATCTGGGAAAAATGTTACATAACGGGTGACCCTACAAATTGTTGGTCCAACCAATGACCCGTTGGGATGAGTCGTGGAAAGTGTCAGGGTTGGGGGCAGTGGAAGCAATGACCGATTCAACGACTCATTGTGGGAAACAACAAGTTGTCATTTGAAGCCGTAGTAGGAGATGGACTTAAGTTTTGGGAAGTCACGGGTCACCCCTCGACCCATCATGAGTTACCAGGGACCGTCGTCAATAGTCGTCGTTTGAGGGGTGAAATGTCCAGTGTATTCGATGGAAGTAGACCACGACTCATTTGTAGGTGTAATGAGTCGTGGTGAGGCTCGTTGTTTGAGGTGGTGTCGAAGTTGCAGGAGGAAACAATGGTCGATAGAATGACCCGCTGCAAGTAATGACGACCCATCGTTTCAATTCGTGGGTAGAGCTGAGACCTAAGCCTGGACAGTGTACAAGACAGATTGTCACCACGGGTCGTGGTATCTTCCAACGACCCGTTGGGGCACCTGTTGGTTTGTCCAGTGAAGAATTTTCTGCATAATCAGTAAGGGTATTTTCATCATTTCCACGTCCTAAGGCCCGATACTACGTCGTTTAAAGCTCGTTTTAGTGGGTTTAAGGAGGAGAAAACCCACTCTAAGTTATTTCATTCCATGATGCAAAGTTAAGAGGTAGAAGAGGTGATCTAGAGCAATTCTTCAAGATTTTCATTCAAATCTTTCTTGGGCAATCAGAGAAGTGCTAGAATCAATCCCTTCCATGTAAGTAGGGTTTTGAATGGGTGATTTCTTTCCTACCCATGCCGAATCCCTCTCTAAAGCGTGAAGTTCCTATGTCTAATCTATGTGGTTTTAACCCAATGCATTTTTTTCCTAAATTCTCTACATGAGTATAAATTAAATATGTTTCTTCTATTGAATTGTGAAGCATGGGAAAGTTTCATATTGTTTAAATTAAAAATCATGTTACTAGTTTTATAAATCAAAAAGCCTATTGATGAAAAGTTCTTAAAAGATGAGATTTGTGATGAATGTATGATGATGATGATGAGATGTTGCAATAAAAAACATGATTTCGAGTTACCCATGTTTATAATGACATTTTCAACATGAATTGAGTATTATTGAGCATAATAAAGCTTTGGGAAATGCCCACATGTTAAGTGTGAATGATGTCCTTCCTGAATTAATCTTACCACATTGTTCTGGAGCAAGGACTCCCAATTATATTTTCATCTTGTGGTATGTTTTTGAACTAAAGCTTCTCATATGCATTATTTCATATTTGAGATGTATCAGATTATTGAGCTTCGTCAATAGATAATGTTGGGCTTCATTACAAAACGATGTAGATCATATGCATGTTTTTGGGAGTAGTGTCTAGTATCGAGTAGGCTAAGGGTCGATCACCCTATGCCTCAGAACTACGCGCCGACGTAGGTTTATACTATTGTATATATTACTTTGGGTCATCCCTTATGAGCTATCCCCTGCCCCGATTAGGCCCCGATCTTGATATCGATATCATGGTAGCATCTTTAGACCTGACAAGGTTTTGGATGGCTCTACCCGCTTGAGTGTGATAGTCAGGACCACGTAAACTCTATCGTGGTATGTCGGTTAGAAGACGAGTTTCACATCGTTCCTCATGGTTTCGATCATGCATGTTTATCATTCTTGATTTTTATATATATTTATATATGTTCTAAAGCAAGTTTGACCCAATGTTTGGTCGTTTTATGATTATTAAATTTTAATATTTGGGTCATTTGTTTGAGATGTAAAGTTCGAACATGTTTGGATCATGATTTCAGAAAATTCATGCAAAACCCTACTCTCAGATTCTTGCTTTGATTATATTTTATAACATGCATGTATTAAATGATTTTACTTACTTTAGCGGTTTTACTTACCTTCCATACTCGATACAATCCACGTACTGACCGCATACTTTCTATGATCTATCATTTCATGATACAGGATCCGGCTCTGAGGTTTAGCCCTGCTCACAGACAGCTTATCAGAGTTAGCGCCTGTGTATTGGTGAGTCCTCATCTTCCAAGGACAGGACTATCTATCTTTCCTTCAAATATTTCAGTTTCAGCTTTGTTGAGTTAGTTGGGGTCTTGTCCTATCAACTCGTTACATTTAGAGGCTTTTCATACATATGTACGTACTTTGCTTCAGATTCCATATTCTAATGTTGTATTCAAGTTAGCCTTCCTCTATAACTGTATTGTCGATTATTCAGTTTCTTAATTGATTTAGATGTATGCTTATGCAATGGGTCGACTTGGGGCTTCTCGGGGTTCCTTGTCCCGTCTTACGATCCAGGCCCCCATTCAGGTCGTGAAAAACTTGGTATTAGAGCATTAGGTTTGGAAGTGTCCTAGGGTGTCTGAAAGCCACGTTAAGTAGAGTCTTTTTTATAGGTGTGAATTGCGGCACACTTATGACGAAGAGGCTATGAGACGTCTAGGAAATGTTCCCTTTTTTTACGACTCTATTTCGTGCCGTAATGTTCGAATCTCTCCCTTCCTCTAACTCGAGTTATACGCGTGTGCAGAAACATGTCGTCTCACAACAACAACGGGCGTTAGCCAGCCCCACCAACCCCAATGAGTCCTATGTTCGGGCATGTTACAGATGCAAAACTCGGGGCCGCTGTCTTAGTGTTGTTATGGGCCATTATCACCCAGCTTACCTGTCAAGCTATTGGACCTATGAACCCTAGCGGAGAGGCGACAACTTCTATGGTTTAAGAACTCATGAAGAGAAGCCCGCCGATGTGTGGTGATTCGGTTTTTGGTGGAGAGCACAGGGGAGAAATAGAAGGAGAAAAATGACCAGGATCGAGGACTTGGAGAGCTCCCAGCAAGTGTCGAGTATTAGGAGTCGCCCTCAACCCCATCAGGAGTCACCAACTCAAGTTCGAGGGTACAAGCCCTGGGTGAAGGAGATCACTTATCTACTTTGTAGGCATTGCAAGAAGAACCACCTAGGAAAGTGGCAGGTGGATTTAGATATATGCTTCTATTATGGTCATTCCGGGCGTAAGCATAAGGACTGTCCCGTGGCCAAGAAGGATGGCAGGAAAGGTCGTGCCTCGAATCCCCCTCCAACAGTTCTATCTAGTAAGTCAGCATGCACAAAATATGGTAGGACACATGTAGGGTGGTGTTTGGAAGGTTCCGACGCTTGCTATAGGTGTAGGGAGGTCGGGCACATGCGCAGGAGTTTCCCTTTGGTTAATCAGGGAGAGGGTAGAGCCGGTGTGCGAATCGCTAGACCAGCAGCTCTAGCAAGTCGCCCACCCCACAAGTACTAGTTACCAAGAGTCAGTGGCAGTAAGCCTCAGATGTAGTCCCAGGTATGTTAAAAATTTTTCCCATTGAGCCTACATTGATTGTTAGTTCGGAGAACTACTGTAAGAGGTACAAATCCCTTTATGTATTTTAAGATTATGTTATTTTCATGGAAGGTAAAAAAATGGTAAGTGAAGGGCCCAGTCAAGTCTCGAGTTTTCTAGTAAGGAGGTCCTATAGATAGTATCTGGGGGTATTCTATCCTTTCTCCTTTAGATGTTCCCTTACGTGCCACTCGATGCTACGCGCAGATTATGCTTACATTCAGAACCCCAAATTATAGGAAACCTCATCTATCAGCGATCCCAGTATTACCCGTTCATCTTTATATCATGACCCTCGTATTGTATGCGATCAGCTCATAAGATCGTTCTATATCAGGTGTATACCCAGCTTAGATTTCCTAAATGATTCATGCTCATGATTCCCTTGCTCTAAACCCTATGGATGTTCCCATGATGGTAATGATGGTAGAGGTGTGTACGATTAGGATAACTCCCTATTCCCGCTGTAGATGCCGGGTATGTAAAAGTTTAGATAGCACGGTTATTAGCCAAGTCTGGAAGTGTACCAACCTACATGGTCATTTTGTGATTGTCGATCTGTTTTCCTATGTTGAACCTTTTCGTGTCTTTATTCTACTATTCATGATTTGCGGAGGTGGATGACATCGTTCCTGAGATGACATAATGATGATTGGGTGAGATTTTTGATTTTTTGAAGGGTTTGAAATGTGAGGGGTTGACCAAAGTCAACAATTTGGGTTGTCAAGCTCGAATTTGGATTCTGAAAGCTTTGTTGGTTCCGGATGGTGATTTATAATTTAGTTGGGTAGTCGCATGGATTACGAGGTGATTCGAGGGTGATTTGAAACTTTGGTTGAATTTATGAGCTTGAGGAAACTAGGTGTGACCCTGGTCAACTTGGAGTAAAATGACCTTATCAGATAACTTGAGGGTTCCAACCGGTCCGGAGTAGGTTTCAGGATAGGATTGGGAGTTTAGGGTTGTGACTGGAGGATTTCAGATGAATTTTCGGCGGATTCTAGCGTATTGCATAAATGGCATGATTTTGAGCGTAAAGGAGGAGAACTCAGAGGTACGGTACTTCAGAGGTTTTAACAGGCGTTGTAGGAGTTTGTTTGGTTGCCTCAACCAGTAGCGGTGTTATAGTTCAGAACGGACCTGAAAATCATTCTTACTGACTGATGTGAATGCTGGACAAGGCGAGGATTCTAGATTGGTGAAGTTGGAGGGAGTGGTTCTAGAGCATAAGGTAGGGGTCATCTCCAATGGGGGAGATGGTATACTTCGATATCAGAGTAGTTGGTATATTCCGGGTGTTGATAGCTCGAGACAGCTCAAAGTCGTCAAAAGTGCTACGCTGATGTGAGAAGGAGAGAGCTTGAGTTCGAGGTGGATGACTGGGTGTTTTTGAAAGTATCTCCCATGAAGGGAGTAATATAGTTCAGAAAGAAAGGAAAAACTTAGTCCCCATTATGTTGGTCCTTATTAGATCGTGAGAAGAGTTGGCAAAATGGTGTATGAGTTGGAATTGCCCTAAGAGTTATCTTCCATGCATCCCGTGTTTCATGTATCGCTTTTGAAGAAATATTTTGGAGGTCCAGCTCTAGTGGTCTCGGTGGACAGCGTTGCTGTAAAGGATAGCCTTAGCTATGAGGAAGTTCCGGTGGAAATATTAGATCGTCGGGGTCGAAGGTTAAGGAACAAGAAGTAGCTTCAGTTAAAGTATTATGGAGGAATCAGCATGTTGAAGGAGCTACATGGGAAGCCAAAGTGGATATGATGGCTAAATACCCACACTTAATTTCTACTGGATCAATGTCAGCCTGAGGTGTCAGTTTTTCTCTATAACTCTAATTAGTTTCATGTTCAGTTTATGCACACAAGTTTCTTTTATGTATATGAGTGTGTATGTGATTTGAGAATTTAGTTCGACTGTATATTTTGAATCGGAGCTAGTCATTCCGTTAGTTTTCGGGTTAAATGACCAGTATTTGAATATGATAATTGCCTGTTTCGACTGGGATGATGAAGGACTCGAGGTCTTCACGAGTGATGTAACGACTCATAGTCAGTCACCATGAGTCATCATGTCAGTCGTGGGGTGGTCCTAGAGAAAGATAGTAAATCTTATCCAGTGTACTTAACAGATGGTACCTAACGAGTCGTCGATAGTCCTAACGACCCATTAGTAGGGCCGCTACCAAACCAATTGAATTTTCATGAATGATAAGGCAGTGTACTTGATGGGTGAACCAACAAATCGTATGCCCTGGTAACGAATCGTCTGATCGTCCGTTATGACCCCCTGACAGTTATTTTCAGCGATTTCAGTAAGGGCTTTTCTATAATTCTTAAGTTCTAAGGGCCTATACTACACCGTTTTAAGCTCGTAATAGAGGGTTTTAAGCAGAGAAAAACCCATCTTAGGCCATTTCTTCATGCATGCAAGGTTGAAGGTTTGAAGGGAAGATTGAGGAGAATTTCAAGGTTTTAAAAGGAAATTTCAGCTGGGTAATTAGAAGGAGTTAAGATTCTTAAATCCCAGGTATGAGTGGGTGCTTCCTTCCAAACCCATGCCCATTATCTATCAATTTGTGATTGGTTTGTGATGATCAAGTATGAGTTTTCATTCAATTGCATGATTCTTACATTTTTAATCATGGGTATGATTAAATTGAGTTGATATTGATGATTTATCGAGCTTGGGAGGATTCTAACTTAATTTCTTTTACAAAATTATTTTCTAAAAATTGAATCTAAATGCCCATGTGTGGATGGTGATGGAGTAGAAGATGAAAGGCATGTTTCATGCCCATATATATATATATAACTTTGGGACCTCCCTTGTGAGCTATCTCCTACCCGGATTGGGCCCCGATCTTGATATTGATATCATGGTAGCGTCCTTAGCCCTGACTAGGTTTTGGATGGCTCTACCCGCTTGAGTATGATAGTTGAGACCACGTAAGCTCTATTGTGGTATGTCGGTTAGCAGACGAGTCTCCCATTGTTCCTCATGGTTTTGTTCATGCATGTTTATCATTCTTGATTTATATATATTTACATATGCTCTAAAGAAGGTTTGGCCCAATGTTCAGTCTTCTTATGATTATTAAATTTTAAGATTTGGGTTATTTGATTGAGATGTAATGTTCAAACATGTTTGGATCGTGATTTCAAAAAATACATGCAAAGCCCTACTCTTAGATTCTTTCGTTGATTATATTTTATAACATGCATGTTTTAAATGATTTTACTTTAGCGGTTTTACTTACCTTGCATACTCGGTACATTCCATGTACTGACCTCATACTTTCTATGTTGTATCGTTTCATGATACAGGACCTGACTCTCAGGTTCAGCCCCACTTTCAGACAGCTTATCGGAGTTAGCGCCTACGTATTGGTGAATCCTCATCTTCCAAGGACCAGACTATCTATCTTTCCTTTAAGTATTTTTATTTCAACTTTGTTGAGTTAGTTGGGGTCTTGTCCCATCAACTCGTTATGTTTAGAGGCTTTTCAGACATATGTACATACTTAGCTTTGGATTTCATATTCTAATGTTATGTTCAAGTTAGCCTTCCGCTATAACTTTATTGTTGATTATTCAGTTTCTTGATTGATTTAGATGTATGCTATGCCATGGGTCAACTTGGGGCCTCTTGGGGTTCCTTGTCCCGTGTTACGATCCGGGCCTCCTTCGGGTCGTGACACCTTGGTTGTGATTTCGGTGGATAGTAGATAGAGACCGTTGGAATCTTGTTAATCCATTCATGCACTGACAAGGCATTTGGATACCTTAAGATAGTCATAGTTACTCCCGCCGTTTACCTGCACTTGGTTGAATTTCTTCAACTTGACATTCAGAGCACTGGGCAGAAATCATGTTGCGTAAACATCCATTGGGACCATCACAATGCTTTGTTAAAATTAAACAGTCGGATTCCCCTAGTTCGTACCAATTTTGGTTGGCTATTCGACGCCCAGGGGAAGCCCCCGAAGGTATCATTCCTAGTTCGTTCCCCGACTAGCACGTGGTGATGCGCTCTCACCGCAGGAGTAGTTCGAGCAGTCTATCGACAGCCGACGGGTTTGGGACTGGGACCCCGTGCCCAGTCCTCAGAGCCAATCCTTTTTCTGAAGTTACGGATCCATTTTGCTGACTTCCCTTGCCTACATTGTTCCATCGACCAGAGGTTGTTCACCTTGGAGACTTAATGCGGTTATGAGTACGACCGACCTGGACGGCAATCGGTCCTCGGGATTTTCAAGGTCCGCCGTGAATGCACAGGACACCACGCAATGTCGTGCGCTGCTGCCGATGCCGACGTTGCAAGGCCAAAGAAAATCCCGATAGACAGGAAAACCAAACACATCAAGCTTTTTGCACGGGCACAGCCAACAAAGGCCACATGTCTATTGACAAGACATTGGCTTAGACCCGTTCTTGAAGCGAGTCGACGCACACACAAGAACAATCGCGCCTCATTGATAGCCAATAGGCTATATCGAATAATGCACCACAGCGGCCGCATGTCTATTCACAAGACATTGGCTTAGACCCGTGACTGCAGTGAGTCGCCGCACATACAAGCATAGACGTGCCTCATCGATAGCCAATAGGCCGCACCGAGTAACGCCTACAGCAACCGCATGTCTATTGACAAGACATTGGCTTAGACCCGTGCCTGATGTGACTTGCCACACATATAAGCTATGTCGTGTCTCATCGATAGCCAATAGGCCACACCGATTAATGTGCCACAGCAGCTGCATGTCTATTGACAATACGTTGGCTTGGACCTGTGCATGCAGCGAGTTGCCGCACACACAAGCACAGTTGTGTCTCATCGATTGCCAATAGGCTGCACCGAGTAATGCCCACAGCGGCCACATGTCTATTGAAAAGACATTGGCTTAGACCCGTGCCTACAGCGAGTCGCCCAACACACAAGCATAGCCTTGAATCATCCATATCCAATAGGCCACACAAAGTAATACCCCCAACGGCCGCCTGTCTATTGACAAGACGTTGGCTTAGACCCGTGCCTGCAGCGAGTCACCGCACACAGAAGCACAACGTGTCTTATCGATAGCCAATAGGCCGTACCAAGTAATGCGGCACATCGACCGCATATCTATTAACAAGATGTTAAATACGAAAATTCAAATAATAGTGGAAAAAATATATTTAAAATAGGAAAAATTTAAGAAAATAGGTAAAAATGCTAGGGAAAAGATCTCCAAAAATTGTAGTATGTAATTGTACAAAAAATGCAACATAATAAAATTAAAATTCAAAAAAATACATAAATTAATTTAAAAAATACGAAAATACAAAAAAGTAGTGAAAAATCAATATACAAAGGTGAGGAGCATGCAAGAATATGGAATTGAACCTTGGCAGAGGCGTGAATAATGGATTGTGGGACCAGAAGAATGTAATAGAGCTCCGCCCTCGAAGGATGTAAATCTAAAAGCATGTTGTCATCTTTCATATCATGCGTTTTTTGAATCTTTGCACATCGTTGGTGTAATTATGTATGTGCGGTGGTGGAGGACGCATGGCATTGTGGAGCACGACGAAAGTTACACTCATACTATGTCGGTCGAGTGCGAGGGACGCTGGGGGCATGCCCATGTCGGCCGCGTGCGACGGACGCTGGGTGCATGCCCATATCGGCCGCGGGCGAGGGCCGCTGGGCGAATGCCCATGCCGGCCGCGTGCGAGGGCCGTTGGACGCATGCCCATGCCGGCCGAGTGTGAGGGACGCTGGGGGACATGTCCATGCTGCACGAGTGCGAGGGCCTCTGGACGCATGCCAATGCCTACCGCGCGCGAGGGATGATGGGCTCATGCCCATGTTGGGAGAGTGCAAGCGTACTGGGCGCTTGCCCATGTCGGCTGCTTGTCTACCTTGCCCATGCCAGTTGGGTTATGCTGGCCTATGTCGGACTTTGACATGCACTTGACAGCCCAGAAAATCTCAAACTGTGACAAGCCAACATTACCTTTGACGTGTCATCGGGCATTATAATCTCTAATTTTGACGTTGTTAAAGTGCCTTGCCTTGGCATGCCACTAGGCATTAGAATCGCCCTTGACATGTTGCTGGGGTGTTACAGATCCATTTCACGTCACTAGAACGATATGTTTCACGGCACGTGTGGACACCTGTGTCAGCCGTATATCACCGAAAATTGCCTTTGACGAGTCGTTATGCATTGGCCCAAAAAATTCTGACAGTGACAAGCCAACCTTTCCCTTGACATGTCGTTAGGCATAATATTTGCACTTGACGGCCCGAAAAACCTCTAATTTTGGCATCGTTAATGGTTCTTCCCTTTACATTACGTTAGGCATTAGAATTTCCCTTGGCATGTCGCTAAGAATTAGAATCACACTTGACATCGCGAGAAAAATATGTTCTAAGTACATAGAATTTTGCTTGGACACAAAACATAGCATTTGTATCGCGCCTGAGCGGGCTATGGCACGGTACGTATTATGAGTACTTGACGCTGTACAATCTATTGGACGTATTATAAGAACTTTCAACACTTGGTGTCGTTTCTTAAAGGCGAGGAAGCAATGGTTACACCCCCGTTGAAAAAGAGTTGGAGAATGATGGGATTGGAAGGGGAGGGACAAGTCGAAGTGATAAAGGGATAAATCTTAGTGAATCATGGCAGCAAGGCCACTCTGCCACTTACAATACCCCATCATGTATTTAAGTCATCTATAAAGGATTCTACCCGCCGCTCGATGGAAATTGTACTTCAAGGAGGTCACCGCGACTCTTCTGCTGTTATGACTTAGCCAACGACACGTGCCCTTGGGGGACAAAGGCCCCTACTGCAGGTCGGCAAGCGGACGGCGGGCGCATGCATTTCTTCTAGCCCAGATTCTGACTTAGAGGCCTTCAGCCATAATCCAGCACATGGTAGCTTCACGCCACTGGCTGTTCAACCAAGTGCGACCACCAATCGTGTGAATCAATGGTTCCTCTAGTACTAGGTTAAATTACTATTACAACCCTATCATCAGTGGGGTAAAACTATCCTGTTTCACGACGGTCTAAACCCATCTCACATTCCTTATTGGCGGGTGAACAATCCAACACTTGGTGAATTCTGCTTCACAATGATAGGAAGAGCTGACATCGAAGGATAAAAAAGCAAAGTCGCTAAGAACGCTTGGCTTCCACAAGCTAGTTATCCCTGTGGTAACTTTTCTAACACCTCTAGCTTCAAATTTTGAAGGTCTAAAGGATCATTAGGCCATGCTTTCACAACTCGTATTAGTATTGGAAATCATTATCAAATGAGCTTTACCTTTCTATTCCAAACGCGATTTCTGTTCTCGTTGGACTCATCTTAGGACACCTGCGTTATCTTTTAAAAGATGTGCTGCCCCAGCCAAATTTCCCACTTGACAATGTCTTCCGCTCAAATTGGCCTGCAAAAGCAAGGCTTGGGTCCAAAAAGAGGGGTAGTGCCCCTCTTCCGATTCACGGAATAAGTAAAATAATGTTAAAAGTAGTGGTATTTCACTTTCGCGTTTCCCACTTATACTACACCTCCCAAGTCATTACACAAAGTCGAACTAGAGTCAAGCTCAACAGGGTCTTCTTTCCTTGCTGATTCTGCCAAGGCCATTCACTTGGCTATGGTTTCGCTTGATAGTAGATAGGGATAGTGGAAATCTCGTTAATCCATTCATGCGCGTCACTAATTAGATGACGGGGCATTTGGTACCTTAAGAGAGTCATAGTTTCTCGCGCCGTTTACTCGTGCTTGGTTGAATTTCTTCACTTTGACAGTAAGAACACTGGGTAGAAATCACATTGCGTAAACATCCGTTGGGACCATCTCAATGCTTTGTTTTAATTAAACAGTTGGATTCCCTTTGTATGTACCAGTTCTGAGTTGGCTGTTTGACGCCCGGGGAAGGCCCCCAAAGGAACCGTTCCCTGTCCGTCCCCCGACCGAATCCGAGTGACCCGCTATCGCTGTGGGAGCAGCTCGAGCAGTCCACCGGTAGCCAACGTGTTTGGGACTGGGACCCCCCTTCCCAACCCTCAGAGCCAATCCTTTTACCAAAGTTATGGATCCATTTTACCGATTTCCCTTACCTACATTGTTGCATCGACCAGAGGTTGTTCACATTGGAGACTTGACGCGGTTATGAGTACGATCGGACGTGGATAGCATTTGGTCCTCCAGATTTTCATGGGCCGCCGGGAGTGCACCAAAAAACACGCGACATGCGGTGCTCTTCCATCCGCTGGACCCTACCTCTGTTTCCAGGATGGGTAGGCTGTTAAATAGAAAAGATAACTCTTTCTGAGGCTCCTACCGATGTCTCCGAAATTCCTAACATTGTCGTCGACCACCACATCACGGTTTAGGAATTTTAACCTGATTCCCTTTTGGAGTACGCGCAAAACGTGCTATCTGTTGGGGTTCCCCCGACCCTTAGGTTCGACTAACCCATGTGCAAGTGCCGTTAACATGGAACCTTTTCCCTCTTCAGCCTTCAAATTTCTCATTTGAATATTTGCTACTACCACCAAGATCTACTCCGACGGCCGCTCCGCCCAGGCTCGTGCCCAAGGTTTTGCAGCGACTGCCGTACCCTCCCTACTCATCGGGGCTTGGCACTTGCCCTGAAAGCTGGGTGTAGGTCGCGCGCTTAAGAGCCATTAATATTCGGGGCTATTTGATCCGGCAGGTGAGTTGGTACACACTCCTTAGAGGATTTCGACTTCCATGACCACTGTCCTGCTGTCTTAATCGACCAACACCCATGGTGTGATCTAGGTTAGCGCGTAGTTTGGCACTGTAACCAGGCTCTGTTTCATCCCGCGTCGCTAGTTCTTCTTACCAAAAATGGCCCACTTGAGCTCATGGTTCTATGGAGCAGCTCAACAAAGCAGTCATGTCGTCCTACCTATTTAAAGTTTGAGAATAGGTTGAGGGCGTTGCGCCCCTGTCTTTACCCAATAGAACTCGCATGCGAGCTCCAACTATCCTGAGGGAAACTTCAGAGGGAACCAGCTACTAGACGATTCGATTAGTCTTTCGCCCCTACACCCAAGTCAGATGAATGATTTTCACGTCAGTATTGCTGCGGGCCTCCACCAGAGTTTCCTCTGGCTTTGCCCCACTCAGGCATAGTTTAGCATCATTCGAGTCCCGACAGGTAAGCTCACACTCGAATACTTCTCAGAAGATCAAGGTCGGTCGGTGGTGCACCCTTCAGGGAGATCCCACTAATTAGTTTCCTTGCACATTACGCATTTACTCACCCGCTGACTCGCACACATCTCAGACTCCTTGGTCCGTGTTTCAAGATGGGTCGAATGGGGAGCCCACAAGCCAACATCTAAAGGGCGCAGATGTTGAAGCACACTAGAGGCGCTCGCTTCCTACCACAATCAAGAAGACGGCATTGTGAAAGCATATCAAGAGCCCGAGCTTTGGCTGCCCCCCAATCCATGCTAGTTTACGCCCCGAGTCAATCAGCGGACTGGCTCATCATCGTTCCACATCTGACGGGGGCTCATCGCAGGCCCCCATCTGCTTCCCTCCTGACAATTTCAAGCACTCTTTGACTCTCTTTTCAAAGTTCTTTTCATCTTTCCCTCACGATACTTGTTTGCTATCAGTCTCTCCTTCGTATTTAGCCTTGGATGAAATTCACCGCCCGATTTGCGCTGCATTCCCAAATAACCCGACACGTAGAAAACGTCTAATGGTGCGATGGTGCGATAGGCACAACGGGGCTCTCACCCTCTTTGGCGCCCCCTTCTAGGGAACTTGGGCCCGGTCCGCCGCTGAAGACGCTCCCCTAGACTATAATTCGGACGGCAAAGCTACCCGATTCAAAGGCTGGGCTATTCCCAGTTCTCTCGCCGTTACTAAGAGAATCCTTGTAAGTTTTTTTCCTCCGCTTATTGATATGCTTAAGCTCAATAGACGATGTTGAGCTTTGTTACAAAATGATGTAGAGCATATGCATGTTTTTGGGGGTAGTGTTTAGTACCGAGTAGTCTAAGGGTTGATCACCCTATGCCTCAAAACTACGCGCCAACGTAGGTTTGTACTATTATATATATTACTTTGGCACCTCCCTTGTGAGCTATCCCCTGCCCCGATTGGGCCCCAATATTGATATCAATATCATGGTAGCATTCTTAGACCTAGCAAGATTATGGATGGCTCTACCCGCTTGAGTGTGATAGTCGGGACCACGTAAGCTCTATCGTGGTATGTTGGTTACAAGACGAGTCTCCCATTGTTCCTCGTGGTTTCGATCATGCATGTTTATCATTCTTGATTTGTGTGTATATATATATTTACATATGTTCTAAAGCATGTTTGACCCAATGTTCGGTCTTCTTATGATTATTAAATTTTAAGCTTTGGGTCATTTGATTGGGATGTAAAGTCCGGACATGTTTGGATCATGATTTTAGAAAATTCATGCAAAGTGCTACTCTCGAATTCTTGCTTTGATTATATTTTATAACATGCATGTTTCAGATGATTTTACTTACTTTAGCGGTTTTAGTTACCTTGCATACTCGGTACATTCCACGTACTGATCACATACTTTCTATGCTCTATCATTACATGATACAGGACCTGACTCTAAGGTTTAGCCCCGCTCTTTGACAACTTATTAGAGTTAGCGCCTGCGTATTGGTGAGTCCTCATCTTCCAAGGACAAGACTATCTATCTTTCCTTCAAGTATTTCAGTTTCAGCTTTGTTGAGTTTGTTGGGGTCTTGTCCTATCAACTCATTACATTTAGAGGCTTTTCATACATATGTACGTACTTTGCTTTGGATTTCATATTCTAACGTTATATTCAAGTTAGCCTTTCGCTATAACTGTATTTTCGATTACTCAGTTTTTTGATTGATTTAGATGTATGCTTATGCCATGGGTTGACTTGCTTGGGGTTCCTTGTCCCATGTTATGATCCGGGCCCCCGTTTAGGTCCTGACAAACTTGGTATCAGAGCATTAGGTTTTGAAGTGTCCTAGGGTGTCTGAAAGCCACGTTAAGTATAGTCTTTTCCATGGGTGTGAAGCGCGCCACACTTATGATGAAGAGGCTATGAGATGTCTAGGAAATGTTCCCTTCTTTTATGAATCTATTTCGTGCCATGATGTTTGAATCTATCCCTTCCTCTAACTCGAGATATATGCATGTGCAGAAACATGCTATCTCAGAACAACAACGGGAGTCAGCCAGCCCCACCAACCCCATGAGTCCTATATTCAGGTAGGTTAGGGATGCAGAACTCGGGGTCGCTGTCTGAGTGTTGTTATGGGCCATGATCACCCAGCCTACCCCACAAGCTATTGCACCTATAAACCCTACTAGAGAGGCGGCGACTTCTAAGGTTCAATAACTCGTGAAGAGAAGCCCGCCCATGTGTGGTTATTCGGTTTTGGGTGGAGAGCACAGGGGAGAAAAGAGAAGGAGAAAAAGGCCCAGGATCGAGGAGTTGGAGAGCTCCCAGCAAGGGTCGAGTATTGGGAGTCTCCCTCAACCCATTCAGGAGTGAGCAACTCAAGTTCGAGAGTACGCGCCCCGGGTGAGGGAGATCACTTATCCACTTTGCAGGCATTATAAGAAGAACCACCTAGGAAGGTGCCTGGTGGGTTAAGATATATGCTTCTGTCGTGGTCGTTCTGGGCATAAGCATAGGGACTGTCCCCCGGCCAAGCAGGATGGCAGGAAAGGCCATGCCTCAAATCCCCCTCCAGCAATTCTATCTAGTCAGTCAGCATGCCTAAAATGTGGTAGGACACACGTAGGGAGGTGTTTGGTAGGTTCCGATGCTTGCTATAGGTGTAGCGAGGCCGGGCACATGCGCCGGAATAGCCCTTTGGTCAGGCTGGGTGAGGGTAGAGCGCGTGTGCCAATCACCGGACCAGTAGCTCCAACAAGTTGCCCACCCCAGCAGTACAAGTTACCAAGAGTCAGTGGCAGTAAGCCTCAGATGTAGTCCCAGGTATGTTATAAATTTTCCCCTTGAGCCTACATTGATTGTTAGTTCTGAGAACTACTGTAAGAGGTACAAATACCTTTGTGTATTATAAGATGAGGTTTTTTTTTGTGGAAGGTAAGGAAATGGTAAGTGAAGGGCCCAGTCAGGTCTCAAGTTTTCTAGTAAGGAGGTCCTATAGATAGTATCCGGGGGTATTCCATCCTTTCTCCTTTAGATGTTCCCTTACGTACCACTCGATACTACGCTCGACTTATGCTTACGTTCAGAACCCCAAATTATAGGCAACCTCATTTGTCAGCGATCCCAGTATTTCCCGTTCATCTTTATATCATGACCCTCGTATTGTATGCACCAGATCACAAGATCGTGCTATAATAGGTATATACCCAGCTTAGATTTCCTAAATGATTCATGCTCATGATTCCCTTGCTCGAAACCCTATGGATGTTCCCATGATGGTAATGATGGTGTAGGTGTGTACAATCAGGATAACTCCCTATTCCAACTGTAGATGCTGGGTATGTAAATGTTCAAAAAGCACAGTTATTAGCCAAGCTTCGAAGTGTACCAACCCACATGGTCATTTTGTGATTGTCTATTCGTTTTCCTATGTTGAACCTTTCCGTGTCTTTATTCTTCTATTTATGATCTGCAGAGGTGGATGACATCGTTCCTGAGATGACATAATGAAGATTGGGTGAGATTTTTGATTTTTTGAAGGGTTTGAAGTGTGAGGGGTTGACCAAAGTCAACAATCCGGGTTGTCAAGCTCGAATTTGGATTCTGAAAGCTTTGTTCGTTCCGGATGGTGATTTATGATATAGTTAGGTAGTTTCATAGATTACGAGGTGATTCGAGGGTGATTTAAACCTTTGGTTGAATTTATGAGCTTGAGAAAACTAGGTGTGACCCCGGTCAACTTGGAGTAAAATGACCTTATATGGATAACTTGAGGGTTCCAACCGGTCCGGAGTAGGTTTCCGAATAGGATTTCGAGTTTAGGGTTGTGACCGGAGGATTTTAGATGAATTTTAGGCGGATTAGAGCATATTGCGTAAATGGCATGATTTTGAGCATAAAGGAGGAGAACTTAGAGGTATGGGACTTCAGAGGTTTAACAGGTGTTGTAGGAGTTTGTTTGGTTGCCTCGACCAGTAGCGGTGTTATAGTTCAGAACGGACCCGAAATTCGTTCTCAGTGACTGATGTAAAAGCTAGAAAAGGTGAGGATTCTGGATTGGTGAAGTTGGAGGGAGTGGTTCTGGAGTAGAAGGTAGGGGTCGTCTCCAAAGGGGGAGATGGTACACTTCAATATCGGAGTAGTTGGTATGTTTCGGGTGTTGATAGGTCGAGACAGCTCAAAGTCGTCAAAAGTCCTACACTGATGTGACAAGGAGAGGGCTTGAGTTCGAGGTGGATGACTGGGTGTTTTTGAAGGTATCTCCCATGAAGGGAGTAATGCGGTTCACAAAGAAAGGAAAAACTTAGTCCCCATTATGTTGGTCCTTATTAAATCATGAGAAAAGTTGGAAAAGTGGTGTATGAGTTGGAATTGCTCTCAGAGTTATCTTCCGTGCATCCCGTGTTTCATGTATCACTTTTGAAGAAATGTTTGGGAGATGCATGATCTTGGGCATATTTATAGGACCAAACTCCATATTTTCAACCCGTTGTGAGTCTGGATAGGAAGAATATTGATGTATTCATGCATGTTTGAATTAGTTAAGGTTGTTTCTCTTTTTTCGAATTAATAATTGCGTGGTGACTATTTGCAGGTGGAGAAGACAGAAATGTCAGCTGGAGGAGCCAGTTAAACTCCGAGGGGGAATAGGCTAATATTTGGAGGGCGTAAAGAGAGAGTTGAAAGTTCCCCACCGTGTCACGCTAAGGATGGTCCGTGTTGAACAACGTGCCACATTACATGGGTGGAGGAAGAAAATTATGAAAAGTTGGAAGGCACAAAACAATGAAGGAGCGCGATGGCTACGTGGCACGGAGCTTGACCTCCACGATGGCCTCCGTGCCATGTTGAGGAAAATTCCTGCCTTGCCCAGATTCCAGTGAGCCCTCGCGATGGCTCCGTGGCACGGAGCTTGAGCTCCGCGATAGCCTCTGTGCCACGTTGCTAGTTTATTTCTGGGAAATTTTCCACTTGTATAAATAGAACACTTAGGCTTTTATTTGGATATATCTGACATGTTGCAAGAACGTGGGAGGAAGGCAGTTGAGCTGAAGAAAATTCTAGGGTTATTTCTCTTCTCTTTTCTTCAAAATTTTAATTGTTGGTATGATTACAACTTGTTTGAAGATGTATAATAAACAAATAAGTGGCTAAATTACCTCATTCTGAGGTTGAGGATAGTTGCAGGATTGTGTAATTATATATCAATTCAGCTTAATTCTCTTCTTTCATGAAGGTTGTTCTGATATTCTTGCTTTTCATTGCTTTAATGTTTGGCCAGCATTAAGGTAAAATTATAATCCTAAATTGATTCTGAGAGGAAAATTATTAGGGTAGACTTGGAATAGGGGAATATATTCTTATCTTTGTTGTGAATTAAAGGTAAGATTCGTGTGTGGGATAGAAATATACCTGCAATGTCATATTCGATCATCTAGGGAAACTATTTTGATTCGCCAGAAGATGAGTTATTGCATCACAAAAATGTGCAGTGTAAGGCTCATAATTCAGTAATTGGCCAGAGGTTCGAAAGACCCGAGCCATATTTTACTCTTTCTCGACCATCAACCTAAGAGAGAGGTTAGCTGAACAATAATATAAATTATACATGCCTGCATGTCACGCCTTAACCTTATATTGTTCGTGCTATTGTTTAACTAACATTTTCTTATTTTAATTAGTGTTACATTAAATAGTACTCTTTGACAACTTTTAATTTGGTGTGATATTCATATACTTGCATAAATAAACCGTGACTACCAAAGTAAAAGGTTTTGCCTCTAAGTTACAGTCCTTGTGGGTTCGATACCTGGCTTGAAAGAGCCACTATATTACTTGTACGACCACGTGCACTTGTGTGCATTGGGGCGTAAACAAGTTTTTGGCGCCATTGCCGGGGACTGGTATCATTAGTGGATTAAATTATTTTTTGGTGTTAGTTTGCAAGTTTATGCAAGTATTTACAACTTGATCTAAGCGGTTACTCTTGCAGGTACTAAGTCTTTTATGAACGATGGCAAGAAATAAGGAATTGGTGGATCCATTTTTGGAGCCTAAGAGACAATTTCATTTATAAAAGAGGGAAGCTCTAGAAAGGAAGTTGAAGTTGTTAGAGAGGGAAATTCTGGAACAACAACAGCATCCACCAGTTGGACGGGCAGAGTTAGTGCCAGAAGTGATGGCAGCAAGACCAGTACGCGAGGTGGAAATCCCACACGCAAATAATGTTACATCAAGCATCTGCAGGCCGGAGACAGGAGGTAGATTTGAGCTAAAATAGAAAATGGTGCAGTTATTTCATACCAGTGGACAATTAACAGGTCTTCCTCATGAAGACCCACAACAACATCTACAAAATTCTTTGGAGATTAGTGACACGTACATACTCGTTGGAGTATCATTAGATTATGTGAGGCTTACCTGTTTCCATTTTCATTGTTGGGGGAAGCTAAGAGGTGGTTAAAGGATGAACCGCCTAATTCTATTACCACATGGGATGATCTGGCAAAGAAGTTCTTAATTAGGTTCTTTCCGTCAGGGAAGACAACCAGGCTTAGGAGTCAGATTCTAAGTTTCAAGCAGAAAGATGGTGAGAACTTGTATCAGGCCTGGGAGAGGTTCAAGTCAACGTTGAGAGATTTTCCCCACCATCATCATTCAAATGATGTTTGGAACCTCATAAAAAAATTCTGTTAGATTCTGTAGCTGAGGGAAAAGCGTTGGAAAATACATATGAAGAGCTGTATAAATTATTAAACCGTATTTCACAAGGTAATCCTGAATGGAATACTAACACAACCCGAGGTGTGGTGAAGAAAGCGGAAGGGGTCTTGGAGGTAGATGGACTCACAAATATTGCTACACAGATAGCTGCATTGCAGAATCAGATCAACACTCATTTTAGTAGCATGAGATTGGGGTAGTCACAAGCTCCGGTCAATGCAGTCCAGCAGGTATGGTGTAAAATTTGTTGTAGCAGTGAGCACTCAGCTGATGTATGTGGTGCTAATCCAAACTCAGTTTATTTTGTTAGGAATGCGCAAAGGGGCAATAGTCAGCAGTACGACAACAATTACAACTGGAATTGGAGGAACCATTCGAATTTTTCCTGGGGTAGTAATAGTCATCAGGCACAAAGTTCAAATCAGGGCTTGCACAGGAACCAAGGGGCTCATCAGAATTTCCAGCCTCAATTCAGAGGGAATAATGCAACTCCTCAGTCTAGCAACATCGCGGACATGCTGAAGACCATTATAGCTAACCAAGCTCAGATGTAGGCTGACCATATAAAATTGACAGCTGACATGAAAAACCAACAGTTGGTCACAAAGGCTTTGGAGATTTAGTTGGGAAAGTTAGCTGGAGCCCAAAATACTAGACCGCGGGGTGGATTTCCAAGTGATACAGACACAAATTCCAAGTAGGTGAATGCTGTCACCACTAGAAGTGGAAAGCAAATGAAGGAGTTGGAACCTGAAAAGCCACCACAGCAAGCTGAAACAACAGAGCAGGCTGAAGAGAATGATAATGTGAGGGGGAGTGGAAAGGCAGCAGATAATGAAAGACCACCGCCCCCTTTCCCACAGAGATTGCGGAAGTATAAGGAGGAAGCATGTTTCATGAAGTTTATGGAAGTGTTGACACAGGTGCATATAAATCTTCCTTTGGTAGATGTTTTGCAAGGAGTTCCAAAGTATTCAAAGTACATAAAGGAAATCGTGGAAAACAAGCACAGACTGACGGAATATGCTACAGTTGCACTCACTGAAGAGTGCACCTCTTGAATACAGAATAGATTGCCTACAAGCTCAAAGATCCGGGAAGTTTTACTATCCAGATTACTATTGGGCAGTCTATTCGTGCTCGTGGTTTGTGTGATCTGGGAGCGAGTATTAACTTAATGCCTACATCTGTATTCAAGAAGTTGGGGTTGGGTATCCCAGGCCCACTACAGTAATCTTACAGCTAGTCGATCGTTCATTGGCAAGGCCAGATGGAGTTGTGGAGGATGTTCTAGTGCAAGTGGGCTCCCTAATTTTCCCTGTGGATTTCATAACTCTTGATTTTGAGCCAGATTCGGAAGTCCCATTTAATTTGGGACGTCCCTTTTCGGAAACTAGGCAAGCTCTAATCGATGTAGCTGCTGGGCAGCTAACTATGAGAGCTCATGATAAGGTATAAGTATTTGATGTCTACAAGGCTATGAAGCTACCAGCTATTTATGAAGAGTTGTCAGCCATCACTATTGTGGACCAAGAGTCCGCACTTCAGCTTATTCTCCCAAATGATCCCTTGGAGAGAGCATTGGTGGGACATGGTCAGTCAGGGGATGGTGCAACATATGAAATGGTTCAAGCTCTGAATGAGGCAAAATTGTTCTTCCGAAAGAAGGAGTTTGAGCCCCTGCAGCGGTCCTTAGAACCATCACCAAATCCATCAATAGAGGAGGCACCCAAATTGGAGCTAAAAGCATTGCCTCCACACCTGCAGCATGTATTTTTGGGAGAAGATGACACATTATCGGTCATTATTTTAGCAGAACTTCTAGACTCACAGGTGCAAGAAGCGTTAGTGGTCCTGAGTAAGCAAAACAAAAACTATGGGGTGGTAGATGTTAGACATCCGGGGAATCAGTCCAGCTTTCTGCATGCATAAGATATTGATGGAGGAAGGATCTAAGCCAACTGTATAACTTCAAAGGAGGTTGAACCCGGTGATGAAAGATGTAGTCAGGAAGGAGGTGATTAAGTGGCTAGATGCAGGAGTGGTGTATCCGATCTCAGATAGCGAGTGGGTCAGCCTGGTTCAATGTGTCCCAAAGAAAGGGGGAATGACAGTTGTCACTAACGAGAAGAACGAGTTAATTCCCACACGAACAATCACAGGTTGGAGGATTTGCATGGATTATAGGAAACTAAATGAGGCCACTCGTAAAGATCACTATCCTATACCATTTATCGATCAAATGTTGGATAGACAGGCAGGGCGGGAGTATTATTACTTTCTGGACAGTTATTCTGGCTATAATCAAATAGCTATAGCCCCAGAAGATCAGGAGAAGACCACATTCACATGTCCCTATGGGACATACGCCTTCAAGCATATGCCCTTTGGATTATGCAATGCACCAGCCACCTTCCAGCGATGCATGATGACAATATTTCATGATATGGTGGAAGACTATGTTGAGGTATTTATGGATGATTTTTTTTTGTTTTTGGTAACTCGTTTGCTGTGTGTTTGAAAAATTTAGACAGGGTTTTAGCAAGGTGTGAAGACTCAAACCTGGTGCTCAATTGGGAGAAGTATCACTTTTTAGTCAAGGAGGACATTGTTCTTGTCCATAAGGTGTCGCACAGAGGTTAGGAGGTTGATCGTGCAAAGGTTGAGGTGATTGAGAAGCTACCACCACCAGTATCGGTTAAGGGTGTCCGTAGTTTCTTGGGACATGCTGGCTTTTATAGACTGTTCATTCAAGATTTTCCAAGATTTCCATACCAATGTGCCGACTGTTAGAAAAAGATGTGAAGTTTGAGTTTGGCACAGAATGTGTGAAAGAATTTGAGGAGCTGAAGAAGAAGCTGGTGGAAGCTTCCATTCTCATTGCTCGTGACTGGGAACACCCCTTTGAGCTGATGTGTGATGCTAGTGATGTTGCTGTTGGGGCGTTATTGGGGCAGCGAAGGAAAAAGATTTTTCACTCCATCTACTATGCAAGAAAAATGCTAGATGCCGCGCAGGTGAACTACACAGTCACCAAGAAGGAGATGCTGGCACTTGTTTATGCATTTGACAAGTTCAGGTCCTATCTGGTTGGGGCAAAAGTGGTGGTACACACGGATCATGTTGCAATTCGATACTTATTTGGCAAGAAAGATGCAAAGCCCTGGTTAATCAGGTGGATATTATTGCTGCAAGAGTTTGACTTGGAAATCTGAGACAGGAAGGGAAGTGAAAATCAGGCTGCAGATCACCTGTCACGACCAGAGGACCGGTCACATGTGAAGGAGGGTGAGCGCATCCGAGAAGAATTCCCTGATGAACAACTCTTGGCACTGAAGGAGGCAGAACTCCCTTGGTATGCAGATATAGTAAACTTGATAGTAAGTGGAGTATACCCACTAGAGGCAATTGCTCAACAAAGAAAGAAGCTGAAGCATGAGTGCAGGTACTATATGTGGGATGAACCTTATTTATTCAAGCAAGGACCAGATCAAGTAATGAGACGGTGCATTCCAGAGAGTCAGGTAGGTGAGGTGTTGCGAAGATGTCATTCATCACCCTATGGCGGTCATCATGGAGGAGAGCGTATCACTCATAAAGTGCTCCAGTCTAGTTTCTTTTGGCCAACATTATTCAAGGATGCAGCAGCATATATCAAGTCATGTGATCAATGTCAAAGAATGGGGACAATCAGCAGGAAACATGAGATGCCATTGCATAACATCTTGGAAGTCGAGGTATTTGATGTGTGGGGGATAGATTTTATGGGGCCCTTCCCACCATCGTTTAGTAATCAATACATTCTGGTAGCCGTAGATTACGTGTCTAAATGGGTTGAGGCGGCAGCTTATCCCACGAATGATACCAAGGTGGTGGCTAAATTTGTAAAAGAGCAGATTTTTACCAGATTTGGGACTCCACGAGCAATTATAAGTGATGGAGGTTCACACTTTGTTAATGCCTGGTTCCGAAATTTGTTGGCTAAATACGGTGTGCGGCATTAAGTGGCTACAATATATCATCCCCAAACTAGCTAGCAGGTAGAAGTGTCAAACCGGGAAGTCAAGTATATTTTGCAGAAAACACTGAATGCTCAACGTAAGGATTGGGAAAGCAAATTAGATGATGCTTTGTGGGCATATAGAACTGCTTATAAGACTCCAATTGGGACTTCACCATATCGGTTAATTTGTGGGAAGACATGTCATCTACCTATAGATCTTGAACATCAGGCCTATTGGGTTGTGCGGAAGTTGAACATGGATCCCGAGTTAGCTGGGAAAAAGTGGTTGCTGCAATTGTGTGAGTTGGAGGAGTTTCGATGGAATGCATATGAGAATGCTAAATTGTACATGGAAAAAACGAAGAGGTGGCATGACAAGCATATAGTGCATTGAATATTTGAGCCTGGCCAGATGGTGTTGCTATTCAACTCCAGGTTGAAGTTATTCCCAGGAAAGCTGAGATCTAAGTGGTCTGGACCATTAGAGGTGGTGAGGATGACCCCGTATGGGGATGTTGAACTGTGGCAAGAATATAAAAGTGTCACATCCTTAGTAAATGGTTAGAGATGTAAGTTCTACTGGGGTGAGGGTGTGAATCGAGAGAAGACATCTATCACCTTAGCGGATGAATGAATGTGATAGGTGTCGTGCCACGACGGTAAAGCAGGAGCTGCGCGGGAGGCAACCCGTGAATGTAATGTAATGTAATAGTTAGAAATTATTGAAAAAAAAGTTATGCCATGACTAAAACTACGGCGCTAGGTGGGAGGCAACGCACTATTTTCTAATTTTAATTGGTGTTTTTGGATGATTTTCAGGATGTGTGGAGCCCAAACAAAATTTGCGGAAGTGCGAGCCAAGGTAAGATGTTTGAAAGAATAAGGACAAGATACAGAATGCCTCCGCGTTGGGTCCGTGGCACGGAGCTTGGCCTCCGTATGGCCTCAGTTTTGCTCTATAACTCTATTTACTTTCATGTTCATTTCATGCATACAAGTTTCTTTTATGTATATGAGTATGTATGTGATTTGCGAATTCAGTTCAGCTGTATATTTTGAATCGGAGCTAGTCATTCCGTTAGTTTGCGGGTTAAATGACCAGTATTTGAATATGATAATTGCATGTTTTTGTTTTCTTCTTGTTTCTTACATTCGAGGACGAATGTTCCTGTTACACCCCGTAAGTTTCTAACGTTTAGTCGGCCTATTCATATGTTGGTTGACAGTTTTAGAGTGCCATACATACGAGGAAAGGGCCCGGGGAAAGGTCGAACGGGTGCCAAGTTGGGATTTCGCAGGAGGAGGCCGAACAAAGCTTCCCAGAGGGGAAAAGTGGCAGGGAGCAGCTCCTCCGCGTTAGCCAACGCGACATGGAGCAGAATCAGCGCGATGGGCAGAGTGCCACGTTGCCTTATTTGCTGCCTCAGGTATATAAAGGCCTCACACTTAGATATTATTTCATCACTCATATAATCACGGCCAGAACAAAGGGAGAACAAAGGAAAACATTGGGAAATCATCCGATTACGCCGCTAAACACCGTCCAAATCTAAATTAACTCCGGGTATTGAAGTATAAAGTTGTACGGAGCATCACTACGGAGTTATTTTCATAAAATACGCCTGGAAAATCGTCGTCCCCCTGAACCTAAGTTGATGAAATTGTTCCAAACTAGTGTCAATACGATCATGTGCCAAAAGTAAGTATTTCTCCCTTCTAGAATCCCGAGATATTATGAGTTTCTGATCGTCTTTCGATAAGTTGAACTATAGTCAGTATATATATATATAAAAGTTATTATTTTCTTCGAGTATAGTAATGAATTTAGCGCTATTCTTTTGTTAATATGATTACAGTTAAGAAGCGCAGTTGAAAACGAGCCGAAACTCGTCAGTTAATCGATAAATACCGAACAAGGTATGTTAAGGCATTTTCTTTCGGCAGGTTAGTTTCTTCAGCATAGTAGTCTAGATGAATCCTAGTAAAGCATGTCAGGAGTACGTTATCATGTCTAATTGTTGTTGTCAGTTGAGGCTTGTAATTTGTATTGTTTTGGGCTGGATTATACCTGTATAGCTTCCATAAGCACCCCAGGGTTAATAGCTGTGTCGCCGCCCGCCAGGGGCGAGGATTCATCGCTCTCCGGAGCGGCATGCCATCCACAAGGGATGAAGATGGGGATCTAGATCCTCATATTGTCGTGGTTTGCCTTATATACACCCCCACCGAGCGTTTACGCCCAGGGTGTAGATATCAGGAGTCCTCCGAACTTAGACACAGCTACAGTTAGGGGCTGAGCGGGCCCAATTGTAGACCCAGGGGATCGGCAGGACGCTTATAGCTGGTAGTTGACTCAGTATGACATAGATATGGGTATATAGATTGAGGTGTACTCACTAAGGCTAATGGTGGCCTAGGTGGGTTATTTTGTGCTGATTGTACCTTCCGACTTATGGGAGCCAGGTAAGGTTTATGCTTGCTTTAGTTACTGATAGTTAGATAGTAAGACGCCTCATTTCTCAGGTATGAACCCTACCCTCTTTATTACAGTTATGTTTAGCCTTTATTTCACTACTTCAATCATCTTCAGTCCATTTCCTTTACTTCAGTCATTTTCAGTTCTATTTCCTTACTTTCAGTTATTTAAACTTACTACCTTACATATTTAGTACCTGTGGTACTGACGCCCTCTTCTGGGGCGCTGTATTACTTGCCTATAGCTGCATAACGATGAGGAGTGGGTCTCTCGTAGTTCCAGTCAGCTGTATAGAGCCGTCAACACCCTTCTTCCGGAGCTTGTGTGATAGAGGTTTACTTCTTTTATTTGTACAGTATGGGTAGGTTGGGGCCCTGTCCTGACAATCTTATTACTCCTAGAGGCTTGTAGATTGTGTTACTTCCCTGTGATTAGTTGATATGTGTGTTGGCCGTGTGAGACCCTGTTTAGCTGTTGATTAGCGGCCTTGTCGGTCATAGTTCAGTTTAGCATCTAATTTTACTTTCCAGTTATAACTAGATATCATGGTGGCCTTGTCAGCCCGCATAGGACTCCCTATGATTGTTTGTCTCTGGTTAGCTGTTTATTTTCACAGGTGGCTATAGGCCTTGTCGGCCGGGAGTTGTATTTACAGCCGCTATATTACCCTTTATTTTCTTTATTCTAGAGTTTGAGTCAGCCCTGCACTAGAGGTGCTTAGGCTCAGTCAGCTTAGTGGTTCAGTTCCTAGTAGGGCACTAGGTGCCAATCATGCCTCCCAAGGTGGGGCATGACAAACTTGGTATCAGAGCAGGTCGTATCTCAGGGAGTCTGCAAGCCGTGCTAAGTAGAGTTTTTTATATGGATGTGTTGTGCACCACATACTATAGGCAGGAGGCTGCAAGACATGATAGGATGGTTACTCTTTCTTTTTATTCAGTCGTGCTATAGAGCGGTACATTATAGGTCATGCTATAGAGCGGTACAGTATAGGGTTGAGTCCCTAAGCCCATTATACTCTTTTGTTTACAGAGGAATGTCGGACCAGCGACACCCTACGATAGGCAGGAGGCTAGATGCAAAAGCAGGAGAGGGCACCAGCAAGGTGCCTCAGTCTCGGTCAGAGTCGGCCCAATTTGAGGACGATACGGAGGTATTATCTCGACCTCCCCAGCAGTCTCCACCACGTCAGGAGCCGCTTGGGACGGCCGGTGTGGCGGCACCGCCTCCAACAGTTTCTATACCCGTACCATCCGACTAGGAGGTCAGGAGTGTGGTGGTTATGCTAGCCCAGATGATGGCTGCTCAACGCCAGCCAGTGCCACCTACAGTTGCAGAATCCTTAGGAGGGCCTGGTAGCTCGAGGGTCCGAGAGTTCCTAGCACTAAGTCCCCCGCAATTCACATGGACAGATCGGATCGAGGACCCTCAGGACTTCTTAGACCAGATGTAGAGGATTTTCAAGGTGATGCATGCTACACCGACAGAGTCGGTTGAGTTGGCAGTATTCCAGCTATGGGACATCGCCGTGATGTGGTATGAGAGTTGGGAAAGGTATCGAGGGAGAGATGTTTCCCCTCCGACTAGCCTAGCTTCTCAGAGGCTTTCTTGGATCATTACCTACCATGGGAGATTCGATAGGCCCGGGTTGATCAGTTCCTACACTTGGAGCAGGGGTCGATGAGTGTTCAGGAATCTGCCATGCAGTTTGATTCCTTGGCTCGCGCCAGCTTTTGTGGACACAATTCCAGCCAGGGTACACCGCTTTATTATGCGGCTGAACCCAGAATATGTTGAGACCTACATCACAACCACACTACGAGAGGATATGGATATAACCTTTGTGCAGGCTTTTGCTCAGAATATTGAGGGTATCAAACAGAGGCAACGGGAGATTAGGAGGACAAGTCAGGAGCAAGCCCGCAGGGACAGACTGGGTGAATTACAAGAGGAGTTTCGGGGAGGACCTAGGCCACGGTTATTAGATAGGCCGCCTAGACCCCCGCGTCCAAGTAGCGGCAGAGGAGAAAGTTTAGTCGCCGAGGGAAGCCAAAGCCCGACGAAAGTTCGCGAGCAGTAGGTTCACAGCAGTCGAGGGGAGTGGAGCATAGTGGGTTTACAATACCACTTTGCCCTATTTGCAGTCGACGCCATTTTGGAGCATGAAGGTATGGTTCCACCGTTTGCTACATTTGTGGACAGGAGGGTCACAAGATGAGGAATTGTCTAGCTAGGGGTCAGAGTGATCGGGATCAACAGGATAGGTCCTCGGCAGGATCATGAGCTCCAGCATCCCCGGCAGGGCGTAGGCCCTCAGTTTTAGCCAGCAAAGGCCGAGGCAGATCAAGGGCCTCCAATTCAGGTGCCAGCCCAGACCGTACTTATGCACTAATGGGGCGACAGGAGTCAGAGTCCTCACCTGATATTGTGATAGGTATGCTGAAAATTTTCTCTCATCCTGCTTATGTGTTGATAGATCCAGTATCCACCTTGTCCTATGTTACACCGTTAGTGGCTCGGAAGTTTAGTATTATGTCAGGATTGCTTCGACGACCTTTCTGAGTGTCTACACCTGTTGGTGACTCTATTATAGCCAGAAGGATCTATCGGGGGTGTACAGTAGAGGTTGCCAGTCGTTAGACTACGACAGACTTGATAGAACTAGAAATGGTTGATTTTGATGCTATTATGGTTATGGACTGGCTGCTCCATGCTATGCCAATGTCGAATGTTGGACCAAGATTGTCCGATTCCACTTTCCAGGGGAGGAAGTATGGGAGTGTAAAGGTAGTACAGCCACGCCAAAAGGTAGGTTTATTTCCTATCTTCGGGCGAGAAAATTGATAGCAAAAGGGTGCATTTATCATATTGTCAGAGTTAAGGATGTTCGGGCAGAGCCTCCGAACCTTCAATCTATTCCAATGGTTAATGAATTTCCCGACGTATTTCCAGATGAGCTTCTTGGTATTCCCCCAGAAAGGGAAATTGATTTTGTAATCGATCTATTACCAGACACTCAGCCTATATCTATTTCTCCATTGGATGGCACGTGCTGAACTCAGCGAACTAAAGGAAATATTGAAGGATTTGCTAGACAAAGACTTTATCAGGTCGAGTACCTCACCATGGGGTGCGCCAGTTCTGTTCGTGAGGAAGAAGGATGGCTCCCTCCGTATGTGTGTAGATTATCGGCAGTTGAATAAAGTCACTATCAAAAATAAGTACCCGCTTCCCAAAATAGATGATTTGTTTGATAAGTGATCTTGGGCAAATTTATATGCCCAAGTGATACTCAAAAGTACCATTTTAGCCTTGTTTATATATCAATGTGTATACATTCTCATGTAATTGGTAATAAAATGTGAATTTATACTAACCGACATGATTAGCATTGTTTTGCAGGTAAAATGTAGTTTCGGGAAGCTAAAATGCATGTTGGAGGATATCGGAGTTGGACTTGGACACGAGCAAGGGACAAGACATTGGACAGCATGAAATATAAGGGCTCTGCGATGGAGCCGTGTCACACTGCCATCGCGGAGGCCTTCTGCCTGGATAGGGAAATTTTGCCCAAATTCCAGAGAGGGTACGCGATGGGTCCGTGGCACGGTGGCTTGGCTCCGCGTTGCATGTCGTGCCATGTTGGGCTTTAATTCCTGGACCCCCAGTTCCAGTGAAGGTCCGCGTCCGTAGCGTGTCATGGAGGCAGTGCTCCGCGATGCACTCCGTGACACGTTGCTTGTTCTTCCGGGAAAAATTCCCACTAGTATAAATAGAACACTTAGGTTCATTTTTCAATATTCTGACTTGGTGGAGCAAGAACGTGGGTTATAGGCAGTTGAGGGGACGAAATTATCAAGGTTTTTCTCTCTTTCCTTCTCCTTGTATTCAATTGCTTGTATGTTTTACACTCATTTAACGATGTTTAATCCACAAATGAGTGGCTAATTCATCTTCTTGCTAAGGTTATGAACAAATGTGATGAAATGTGATAATTGATTCTTTGGTTTTTCATCTTTTCTTCCATGGTTGTTCTATTAATTCTTGTTCTTACTGCATTAATGTGTGGCCTACATTAATGTATATCCAAAAAGTCTGATTTCACTCGAGAGAGCAAGAGATTGGAAAGCTGTGAATTAATAGGATATGATCTTTACTTGGTTTGGGAAAATTGAGAATTGATTTACTTTTAGGATAGAAATATACCTGAAAGTCGTATTAGTCAATTTAGGAACCGGATTTGTATGGCTAGAACATGAATTGCATTTAATCACAGAAATGTAGGTGGATGGTTCATGATTCTTAAGTGAGGTTAAATACGAGAGTTTTAATCTCTTGGCAAATGTTCTTGGTTAGCAACCGGAGGAAAAGACTAACCAAATTATGTCGATAATTAATTTCATTACATGTTCGTTTAACCTCAGCATGCTCTCATTCATAGTTCAGATTCAAAGTAGATAATTGTTTTAGCTTTAGCATAAAAATTATAAAACAAAATATCGAACTCTTGGTAACACTGTTGTCTGCATTTTTAGAATCGAAATATAGTACACTTGAGCAGATTTCAGTTCATCCCAGTCCCTGTGGGATCGATACTTGGCTTACTTAAGCCACTTTACTAATTGTTCGACCACGTGCACTTACGTGTGAGTTATATACCCATATAACACCATCCGAACAATAAGCTACAAGGAGTGAGGTATTTTTCAAATATTGACTTAAGATCAGGATATCATCAGGTCTGGGTTCGTGAAAAAGATATTTCGAAGACTGCCTTAAGGACCAAATATGGCCACTTTGAATTTCTAGTCATGTCGTTCGGACTGACAAAGGCCCCAGCAGTGTTCATGAACCTGATGAACAACATTTTCATACCATACCTGGACTTGTTCGTGATAGTATTTATCGATGATATTCTGGTGTATTCCTTCTCAGAGGCAGATCACCAGGATCATCTACGGACAGTGCTCCAAATTCTCAGAGATCGCTAGCTATATGCAAAGTTTTCTAAATGTGAATTTTGGCTGAATTCAGTAGCCTTCTTGGGCCATATTGTGTTAGATGCTGGTATACAGGTAGATACGCAGAAGATAGAGGCAGTGAAAACATGACTTAGACCTACCACTCCGACCTAGGTACATATTTTCCTGGGGTTAGCCGGGTATTACAGAAGGTTCGTGGAAGGATTTTCCACTTTAGCAGCACCTTTAACCAAATTGACGTAGAAGGCAGCAAAATTCCATTGGACTGAGGCATGTGAGTAGAGCTTTCAGGAACTGAAAGACAGATTGACATCTGCACCGGTGCTAGTGTTGCCAAAAGGAATAGAGGGTTATGCAGTCTATTGTGACGCTTCGGGTATTGGGTTAGGATGTGTTTTGATGCAGCATGGTAAGGTGATTGCCTATGCTTCCAAGCAGCTGAGGAAGAATGAGAAGAACTACCCTACCCATGACCTGGAGTTAGCTGCGGTGATTCATGCCTTGAAAATATGGAGGCACTATCTGTATGGAGTCCACATATATATTTTCACTGATCACAAAAGCCTGCAATATATTTTCACCCAGAATGAGTTGAATTTGCGGCAGCGTCGCTGGTTGGAGCTGTTAAAGTATTATGATATGAATATTTTATATAACCCAGGAAGGGCCAATGTTGTAGAAGATGCCCTTAGCCTCAAATCCATGGGAAGCCTGACATATTTATAGCTCGAGCGGCAGGAATTGGCCGGAGAATTACATCAGCTAGCCAGTTTAGCCGTTCGTTTAGTAGAATCAGGAGACAATGGAGCGGTAATCCAAAATACCGCAGTGTCATCATTGGTGGTGGAAGTGAAAGAACAGTAGTATGAAGATCCTAGCCTGGTTCAGCTCAGAAATATGGTCCAGCGAGGCGAAGTGACAGATTTCCAGGTAATTGAGGATGGAGTTTTGAGATATAGGGATCACCTTTGCGTTCCAGACGTGGCAGGGCTTCGCTAGCAAATTATGGGTGAGGTACACTATGCCCGTTACTCTCTCCATCCAGGTTTGACAAAAATGTACCATGATGTAAAACAGATTTACTGGTGGCTGAGAATGAAAAAGGGGATAGCAGAATTCGTAGCTCAATGTCCCAATTGCCAACAGGTGAAAGCTGAACATCAGAAAACAGGCGGACTAACACGGGATATAGCCGTGCCTTTATGGAAATGGGAGGCAGTTAATATGGATTTCCTAGTAGGGTTACCTCGTACCAGGCGTAAATATGATTCTATTTGGGTAATTGTCGACAGGTTGACAAAAATCAGCTCACTTTCTACCAGTAAGGGCTACCTTTTCAGCCAAAGATTATGTTGAGCTATATATTAGAGAAATAGTTCTATTGCATGGTGTTCCGCTGTCAATTATCTCTGATATAGGGGCAGTTTACAGCTAAGTTTTGGCAATCTTTTCAGAGGGGCCTGGGGACGCAGGTTAACCTGAGCACAACCTTCCATCCTCAAATAGATGGGCAGGCAGAATGTATCATCCAGATGCTCGAGGATATGTTACAGGCATGTGTGCTAGATTTTGGAGGCAGCTGGGACGAACATCTACCGCTTATTGAGTTTTCCTATAATAACAGTAATCATTCAGCAATTCAGATGGCGCCTTATGAAGCTTTATATGGGTGGAAGTGTAGGTCTCTAGCTGGTTGGTTTGAGGTAGGAGAATCGACATTGATTGGGCCAGACATTATTCATCAGTTAGAAGAGAAAGTAAAGCTTATCAGGGAACGTCTGTTGACTACTTAGAGACGCCAGAAATCTTATGCCGATGTGTGGCGAAGAAACCTAGAGTTTAATGTGGGTGACTGGGTATTCCTGAAGGTTTCACCAATGAAGGGTGTGACGAGATTTGGTAAGAAAGGTATGCTCAGCCCGAGGTTTATGGGCCTTATTAGATTCGCCGAAGGATAGGCCAGGTGGCTTATGAATTGGATTCACCTCCAGAATTGGTATCATTCACCTAGTTTTTCATGTATCAATGCTGAGGAAGTGCATAGGAGATCCCTCCTGGATTGTCCCAGTCAAAGACGTCCAAATCACTGAGGAGTTAGCTTATGAAGAAACTCCAGTAGCCATACTAGATCGGAAGATCCGCAGACTAAGAACTAAAGATGTTGCTTTTGTTAAAGTGTTATGGCGGAATGAGAACCGAGAGGAGATGACCTGGGAAGCAAAAGACGATATGAAAACCAGATATCCTCAGTTATTTAAGACTTAGTCAGATTGTGCAGCTAGAGATATATTGTTGTTGTTGTTGTTTCTTAAGTTGCATTACTTACATGTATATGTGAGATAATTGCTTTCAGTCGATTGTGAAATGAATGATATAGTATTGTGTGAAGTACCTGTGTTGGACTTTTCTGCGTTTCAGGATTTTTGGATAGTCCATATTATAGGGGAGACTCTACCAAAATTTTTCCAGAAAAAGTAATTGAAAGGTTAAGGTTCTTGCAAGCAAAAGTTAACATTCGAGGACGAATGTTCTTAGGGGGGGGGGAGGGGGGAGGATGTTACACCCCGTAAGTTTCTAACGTTTAGTCAGCCTATTCATATGTTGGTTGAGAGTTTTAGCGTGCCATACGTACGAGGAAAGGGCCCGGGAACAACCGAACGGGTGCCAAGTCAGGATTTCTCGGGAGGAGGCCAAACCAAGCTCCCAGAGGGGAAAAGTGGCACGGAGCAGCTCCTCCGCATTAGCCAACATGGCACGGAGTAGAATCAGCGCGATATGCAGAGTGCCACGTTGCCTTGTCTGCTACCTTGAGTATATAAAGGCCTCACACATAGATATTATTTCATTACTCATATAATCACGGCCAAAATCAGAGGGAGAACGAAGGAAAACATTGGGAAATCATTCGATTACGCCACTAAACACCATCCAAATCTAAATTAACTTCAGGTATTGAAGTATAAAGCTGTAGGGAGCATCACTACGGAGTTATTTTCGTAAAAAATGCCCGGAAAATCATTGTCCCCCCCAGCCTAAGTTGATGGAATTGTCTAAACTAGTGTCAATACGATCACGTGCCTAAATTAAGTATTTCTCCCTTCTAGAATCCCAAGAAATTATTAGTTTCTGATCGTCTTTTGATAAGTTGAAGTATAGTTAGTATATATATATATATATAAGTTATTATTTTATTGGAGTATATTAATGAATTTAGACCTATTCTTTTGTTAATATGATTACAGTTGAGGAGGGCAGTTGAACACGAGCCGAAACTCGCCAGTTAATCGATAAACAACGAACGAGGTATGTTAAGGCATTTTCTTTCGCCAAGTTAGTTTCTTCAGCATAGTAGTCTAGTACGAATCCCAGTGAAGCATGTCAGGAGTACGTTATCATGTTTAGTTGTTGTTGTCAGTCGAGGCTCGTAATTTGTATTGTTTTGGGCTGGATTATACCTGTATAGCTTCTATGACCACCCCAGGGTTAATAACTGTGTCGCCGCCCACCAGGGGAGAGGATATGTCGCTCTACGGAGCGGCATGCCGTCCGCAAGGGATGAAGATGGGGATCCAGATACTCATATTGTCGTAGTTGGCCTTATCAGGATGCTTATAGCTGGTAGTTGACTCAATATGACCTGGATAGGGGTATATAGATTGAGGTGTACTCACTAGGGCTTATGGGGGCCCAGGTGGGTTATTCTATGCTGATTGTACCTTCCGGCTTATAGGAGTCAGGTAAGGTTTATGCTTTCTTTGGTTACTGATAGTTAGACAGTAAGACACCTCATTTGTTAGTTATGAACCCTACCCTCTTTATTACAGTTATGTTTAGCCTTGATTTCACTACTTCAGTCATCTTCAGTCTGTTTCCTTTACTTCAGTCATTGTCAGTTCTATTTCCTTACTTTCAGTTATTTAAAGTTACTGCCTTACATATTCAGTACCTGTGGTATTGACACCCTCTTTTGAGGCGCTGTATTACTTGCCTGCAAGAGCAGAAAGACGAGGAGCAGGTATCTCGTAGTTCTAGTAAGCTGTACAGAGCCGTCAACTCCCTTTTTCTAGAGCTTGTGTGATAGAGGTATACTTCTTTTGTTTGTACAGTATGGGTAGGTTGGGGCCCTGTCCCGACCATCTTATTACTCCTAGAGGCTTGCAGATTGTGTTTCTTCCCTGTGGTTAGTTGATAGGTGTGTTGGCCGTGTGGGGCCCTGTTTAGCTGTTTATTAGCGGCCTTGTCGGTCATAGTTCAGTTTAGCATCTGATTTTTACTTTTCAATTATAACCCTTGTCGACCCGCGTAGGACTCCCTATGATTGTTTGTCTCTGGTTAGCTATTTATTTTCATAGGTGGCTATAGGCCTTGTCGGCTGGGGGTTGTATTTACAGTTGCTATATAGCCCGTTGTTTTCGTGATTCTAGAGTTTGAGTCAGCCCTGCACCAGAGGTGCTTAGGCTCAGTCAGCTTAGCAGTTCAGTTCCTAGTAGGGCACAAGGTGCTAGTCATGCCTCCCAAGGTGGGGAGTGACAGTTCCCAATGGGGAGATATTGTAATACCCCGGTAGTGCCTAGGAGTAGACCCGAGACTTAAAAGTTGAAAACTTCTGAAACTGGGAAAAATGTTGCAGAACAGGTGACCCTACAGATCGTTGGTCCAACCAACGACCCCTTGGGACGAGTCGTAGAACGTGTCTAGGCTGGGGGCAGTTGAAGCAATGACCGATTCAATGACTCATTATGGGAAACAATGAGTCATTGTTTGAAGCCGTAGTAGGAGATGGACTTAAGTTTTGGGAAGTCACGGGTCAACCCACGACCCGTGAGTTACCACAGACCATCGTCAATAGTCGTTGTTTGAGGGGTGAAATGTCTAGTGTATTCGATGGAAGTAGACCACGACTCGTTGGTTAGTGTAATGAGTCGTGGTGAGGCTCGTTGTTCGAGGAGGTGTCAAAGTTGCAGGAGGAAACAACGGTCGACAGAATAACCCATTGCAAGTAATGATGACCCGTCATTTCAAGAAGTGGGTTGAGTTGAGTCCTAAGCCTAGACAGTGTATAGGACGGATCATCACCAAGGGTCGTGGTATCTTCCAACGACCCATTGGGGCGTTCATTGGTTCATCTAGTGAAGAATTTTCTGCGTAATTAGTAAGGGTATTTTCATCATTTCCATGTCCTAAGGCCCTATAATACGTTGTTTAAAGCCCTTTTTAGTGGGTTTAAGGAGGGGAAAACCTATTCAAAGTTATTTCCTTCCATGCATGCGAACTGGAGAGGCTGACGAGGTGATCTAGAGCAATTCTTCAAGGTTTTCATTCAAATCTTTCTTGGGTAATCAGAGAAGTGGTAGAATATATCCCTTTCAAGTATGTAGGATTTTTAATGGGTGATTTCTTTCCTACCCATTCCCAATTCCTCTCTAAAGTGTGAAGTTCCTATGTCTAATCTATGGGGTTTTAACTCAATGCATGTTTTTCCTAAATTCTCTACATAGGTATAAATTAAATATGTTTCTTCTATTGAATTGTGAAGCATGGGCAAATTTCATATTGTTAAATCAAAAATCATGTTACTAGTTTTATAAATCAAAAAGCCCATTGATGAAAAGTTCTTGAAAGATGAGATTTGTGATGAATGTATGATAATGATGAGATGTTTCGATGAAAAGCATGATTTCAAGTTACCCATGTTTATAATGGTATTTTCAACATGAATTGAGTATTATTCAGCATAATAAAGCTTTGGGAAATACCCACATGTTAAGTGTGAATGGTGTCCTTCCCGAATTAAGCTTACCACATTGTTTTGGAGCGAGGACTCCCAATTATATTTTCAGCTTGTGGTATGTTTTTGAACTAAAGCTTCTCATATGCATGATTTCATTTGAGATGTATCGGATTATTGATCTTCATCAATAGAGCTTCATTACAAAATGATGTAGAGCATATGCATGTTTTTGGGAGTAGTGTCTAGCACCGAGTAGTCTAAGGGTCGATCACCCTATGCCTCAAAACTACGCGCCAACGTAGGTTTATACTATTATATATATATGTATGTACATATTACTTTGGGACCTCCCTTGTGATCTATCCCCTGCCCCGATTGGGCCCCAATCGTGATATTGATATCATGGTAGTGTCCTTAGCACTAGAAAGATTTTGGATGGATCTACCTACTTGAGTATAATAGTCAGGACCACAAAAGCTCTATCGTGGTATGTTGGTTAGAACACGAGTCTCCCATTGTTCCTAATGGTTTGGATCATGCAAGTTTATCATTCTTGATTTATATATATATTTACATATGTTCTAAAGTAGGTTTGACCCAATGTTCGGTCTTCTTATGATTATTAAATTTTAATCTTTGGGTCATTTGATTGAGATCTAAAGTTCGGACATATTTGGATCATGATTTCAGAAAATCCATGCAAAGCCCTACTCTCATATTCTTGCTTTGATTATATTTTATAAAATGCATGTTTTAAATGATTTTACTTACTTTAGAGGTTTTACTTACCTTGCATACTCTGTACATTCCACGTACTGAATGCATACTTTCTATGTTGTATTGTTTCAGGATACAGGACCTGACTCTCACGTTCAGCCCCGCTTTCAGACAGCTTATTGGAGTTAGCGCCTGCATATTGGTGAGTCCTCATCTTCCAAGGACCAGACTATCTATCTTTCCTTTAAGTATTTCTATTTCGAATTTGTTGAATTAGTTGGGGTCTTTTCCCATCAACTCATTACATTTAGAGTATTTTCAGACATATGTACGTACTTAGCTTCGGATTTCATATTCTAACGTTATATTCAAGTTAGCCTTCTGCTATAACTGTATTGTCGATTATTCAGTTTCTTGACTGATTTAGATGTATGCTTATGCCATGGGTTGACTTGGGGCCTCTCGGGGTTCTTTGTCCCATGTTATGATCCGGGCCCCCATTCGAGTCGTGACACCTTGGCTGTGGTTTTGCTGGATAGTAGACAGGGACCGTGGGAATCTTGTTAATCCATTCACGTGCGTCAGTAATTAGGTGACGAAGCATTTTTCTACCTTAAGAGAGTCATAGTTACTCCCGTTTACCCGCGCTTGGGTGAATATCTTCAATTTGACATTCAGAGCACTTGGTAGAAATCATATTGCGTAAACATCCATTGGAACCATCGCAATGCTTTGTTTTAATTAAATAGTCGGATTCCCCTTGTCCGCACTAGTTTTGAGTAGGTTGTTCGACGCCCGGGGAAGACCCATGAAGGAATCGTTCCCAGTCTGTCCCTCGACTTGCACATGGCGAACCGCTCTCACCGTAGGAGTAGCTCGAGCAGTCTACCGACAGTCGACGGGATCGGGACTGGGACCCCCGTTCCCATCCCTCAAAGCGAATCCTTTTCCAGAAGTTATGGATCCATTTTGCCAACTTCCCCTTGCCTACATTGTTCCATCAACCAGAGGTTGTTCACCTTGGAGACCTGATGCAGTTATGTGTACGACCGACCGTGGATGGCAATCGGTCCTTCGGATTTTCAAGGGCCGCCGGGAGCGCACCAGAACAACACGCACTGTGGTGCTCTACTAGCCACTCAACCCTACCTCTAGCGGAGCCGTTTCCAAGGTGGGCTGGCTGTTAAACAGAAAAGATAACTCTTGTTGAGGCTCTCGCAGACATCTCCGGTTCAGGAATTTTAACCCGATTCTCTTTCGGAGTACCCCCGAAACACACTATCTGTCGGGGTTCCCCCGACCCTTAGGATTGACTAACCCATGTGCAAGTGTCGTTCACATGGAACCTTTCCCTTCTTTGGCCTTTAAAGTTCTCATTTGAATATTTGCTATTACCACCAAGATCTTCACTGACTGCCGCACTGCCCAGGCTCGCGCCCAAGGTTTTGCAGCGACCACTGTGCACTGGTACACATCGGGGCTTGGCATTTTCCCCAATGGCCGGGTGTAGGTCGCACGCTTAAGCGCCATCCATTTTTGGGGCTAATTTATTTGGCAGGGGAGTTGTTACACACTCTTTAGCAGATTTCGAATTCCATGACCACCATCCTACTGACTTAATCGACCAACACCCTTTATGGGATCTAGGTTAGTGTGCAGTTTGGAACTGTAACCCGGCTTCTGGTTTATCCCACATCGCCAGCTCTGCTTACCAAAAATGGCCCACTTGGAGCTCTTGATTCCGTGGTGCGTCTCAAAAAAGTTGTCGCGTTGTCCTTTCTATTTAAAGTTTGAGAATAAGTCGAGGGAGTTGCACCCTTGAGGCCTCTAATAATTGGATTTACCAGATAGAACTGGCACGCGAGCTCCAGCTATCCTGAGGGAAACTTTAGAGGGAAACAGCTATTAGACGGTTCGATTAGTCTTTCGCCGCTATACCTAAGTCAGATGAACAATTTGCACGTCAGTGTCGCTGCGGACCTCCACCAGAGTTTCCTCTGGCTTCGCCTCGCTCAGGCATAGTTCACCATATTTCGAGTCCCGATAGGTATGCTAACACTCGAACCCTTCTCGGAAGTTCAAGGTCGGTCGGTGGTGCACCCATCAGGGGGATCCCACCAATCAGCTTCCTTGCTCCTTATGGGTTTACTAGCCCGTTGACTCGCACACATGTCAGATTCCTTGGTCCGTGTTTCAAGACTGGTCAAATGGGGAGCCCAAAGGCTAGCATCCGGAATGCGAAAATGCCGAAGCACGCCAGAGGCGTGCACTGCCTACCATAATGAAAGAGACGATTTTCCACGAGCATATCGAGAGTCTGGGCTTTGGGCGCCCCTTTAATCCATGCTGGTCCACGCCCCGAGTCGATCAGTCGATCGGCTCGTCACTGTTCCACATCCGACAAGGGCACATCGCTAGCCCCCATCCGCTTCCCTCCTGATAATTTCAAGCACTCTTTGACTCTCTTTTCAAATTCCTTTTGATCTTTCCCTCGCTGTATTTTTTCGCTATGGGTCTCTCACCCGTATTTAGCCTTGGATAAAATTCACCACCCATGTTGGGCTGTATTCCAAAAAAACCAGACTCGTAGACAGCACCTCGTGATGCGATAGGGTTCAGGCATAATGGGGCTCTCACCCTCTCTAGCGCCACCTTCCAGGGGACTTGAGCCTGGTCCGCCACTGAGGACGCTTCTCCGGACTACAATTCAGACGGCGGAGCCGCCCGATTCTAAGGCTGGGCTTTTCCCGATTCGCTCGCCGTTACTAAGGGAATCCTTGTAAGTTTCTTTTCCTCCTCTTATTGATATGCTTAAACTCAGCGGTTAATCTCGCCTGACCTGAGGTCGTGCCAAAGCGCGTGAAGGGTCTAGGAGCACAAACGAGCGACGGGATGTAGCCATGACATTACGAGAGTTGAGTTTCAACCACCACTTTTCGTGATGTCCGTCGATGTGGATTCGCATTTAGGCTAGCCGCAAGCTCGAGGGCTCCCGGGAGGCCAGTATCCTTCCCACGACACAAACACAATAAAGATTTTAGGTGCGGAGTGCGGGGGCGATGCGATGCGTGACGCCCAGGCAGACCTGCCCTCAGCCTAATGGCTTTGGGCACAACTTGCGTTCAAAGACTCGATGGTTCATCGGATTTTGCAATTCATACCAATTATCGTATTTTGTTACGTTCTTCATCGATGAGAGAGTCGAGATATCCCCTGCCGAGAGTCGTTTTGGATTCAATAGAAGAATTAACCTTCTTGCGCACACCGCGGATGGAGAGGGAGAGGCAGGCTATCAATTTAGTACTCCTTGGCGCTTTCCGTGGTGGGGTTCATTTCTCACCCAACCCACACGCGAGCACGCGGGTCATTAGGGAGATGCACAGAGGAGGGCCGAAGCACCCTGCCCGCACGGCTCCCCAAGTGTTTGAACAAGTTCTCGGGTCATTCTGCTTTGCAGGTTTTGACAATGATCCTTCCGCAGGTTCACCTACGAAAACCTTGTTATGACTTCTCCTTCCTCTAAATGATAAGGTTCAATGGACTTCTCGCAATGTCGCGCGCAGCGAACTGCTCACGTCGCCGTGATCCAAACATTTCATCGGATCTAAGGGCATCACAAACCTGTTATTGCCTCAAACTTTCACGACCTAAAAGGTCGTAGTTGCTCTAAGAAGCTGGCCGTGAAAGGATACCTCCACATAGATAGTTAGCAGGCTGCGGTCTTGTTCGTTAACAAATTTAACTAGACAAATCGCTCCACCAACTAAGAACGACCATGCACCACCACCCATAGAATCAAGAAAGAGCTCTCAGTCTGTCTATCTTTACTATGTCTGGACCTAGTAAGTTTACCCGTGTTGAGTCAAATTATGCCGCAGACTCCACTCCTAGTGGTGCCCTTCTGTCAATTCCTTTAAGTTTCAGCCTTGCGACCATACTTCCCCCGGAACCCAAAAACTTTGATTTCTCATAAGGTGCTGATGAAGGGCGTACTCACGCACTTCATAGACATAATTTTTCCCATACTTTTCTATGTTTTAAGGACAAATTATTTGTGTTATCATTGAGTCATGACTTTGCCCGATGATGGATGGATGACGACCATCTTAAGGATAAATTAGTCATTAGGAAGAACAAAAACTTAGAGCCTTACGAATGCTAGATGCTTCACTTTTGGTATCATTGAGACTTTATTAAATTCACTCAAAAATGCATCAATAAGGTAGAAGCACCTGGTCTTTTGGAAATTGGCTCTTGTACTTGAAAAAATGGGCTTAATTATATTATGCATGCAATATGGATATATGGATTTTATGTGATCTTAATTTTCATTGTTAAACCATCTTGTGGTTATACTCCATGCTTGTAAATTGATGTCTAGAACTTGCCCTGTGTGTGTGCAAAGCAAAATAAGAATGATAGATTTAGAAAGTGATATAGGCATTTCTTTAATAGCCCTATTTTTATCCTATTTTACCTACCTTGATTATAATTATCCAGGTTAGCTACGTTGAGCCTTAGCCTATTATTTTGATAATCCATATTATAAGATCTAATCCATTTTTGTTCTATTAACTTATATTTGATCCAAAGGACTCCTATAGCACTTTAAAGAATTTTTTTTTCGTATGAAAGGAGCATAATTGGAGAAGTGAAGGGAAAAACTAAAAAGTGTGGTGAATTGGAAGAAAAGAAAAAGGTGAAATTTTGCTTAACAAGAAGGGTGATTTTTAGTGGGAAAACAAAAAGAAAAAAGAACTTCGAAAAATTGAAGATGAAAAAAAATCATGATTTACCAATTAACCGTACCCATTTCTTTACAATGAACCTTTTTTGGCCCTAATCCTTCCTCGGATATGTGAACCTCAACATAAGAAAAAATGCTTAAGTGGAGGGTGGCTAGAGTAGGGGTGCGTAAAGGGTGGGAACGGAAGAAAGGAAAAGAAAAGAGAAAAAAATGTGTGAATAAGCTCATTGTTGAAAGAAAAATCCCCACTAGTCACCTAAGTTGAAAAAATTGAGAAATAAAAGGAGGTATAAGGAGAGAATTTTTGAAAATTGAGGAAACTGCTAAAAATTCAAAGTGTTGTGAAGTATTGAAGTGCTTAGGTAGCTTAGTCACTATCTTGGCCAAATAGTTCCTACCCGTCTCTTAGCCTACATTACAACAAAATTAAAGTCCTAATTGATCCTTGATTCGTAATTCTATATTAGAAGACTATTACACTAAGGGCAAGCCTATGGGTCGTCTTTTGCATGTATGTTGAGTTCTTTGGGAGAATGAGCGAAAATTGTTTTATGTATGCCTAAGTTTATATTGACCTATATCTTGTGTGTGAAAGGGCATCTCTCCATATTATGAGGGGCACAATGATAAGACTTTGATTTATCTTGATTGCTAAATTACATATAATTCATGTTGGCCCAAAATATGTCTTGATGAGTTAGTTTTCAAAAGCTAAGTGATTTCAAACTTTGACATTTCAATGTTGATCCTATATGCATGCGAGTGAGTTGTTTGAGCTTAATTGATTTGTCTCATGATCCTAAGTGCAAGTAGACCTGTTCGTAGGGTGAACTTTGTGCTTAAATGTCAGAATGGAACTAGCAGATTGTTCAAGGATGAACAATAGTTTAAGTGTGGAGTGTTGATAAAGGGCGTACTCACTCACTTCATAGACATAATTTTTCCCATACTTTGCTATGTTTTGAGGACAAATTATGTGTGTTTGCATGGGTTTATGTTATATATTTGTGAAAATAGCTAATGCACATGATTAGATGCTTTCAGGTCTTAAAGCGATAGATTTTGGTGTATTTGATGCTTTGGAATGAATTTGAAGAAAATGGAATAAAGTGAGGACTGGGAGGAGAAAATCTGAAAAAGTGTCTAGTGAAGGTAACGAGTGACATAACGAGTCGTCGTGTGAAGTGATGACTCGTCGTCGGACACTGTGAGCATCTGTCAAGTACACTGGAGGATGTGATGATCCATGGCCATGAGGGACCTAACGACTCATGCCCAGTCCTAACGAGTCGTTAGGTGACCCGTTTCCACTACTAGGCCTAATGCTGAGGACGACTGTGCTTGACTGATCACGACTCGTTTGAGACCCTCACGAGTCGTTACTTAGTCCGTGAGCGCTGATGACCTGGCGTCCATTTTTAATTAGGAAAAGGAGCTAAAAATCCCAAATTAAATCCACGAAGGAACAAATGAAACGTGGGAAGGCTCCAAACGGCCCAATATGGATTTCCCACTTCAACTTGGAAAAGGAAATTTAAATCCCAAGTCAAATTCATCAAAGAAAAGGAAAAGAATAAATCTACTACTATAAATACCTCCTTATTTTCATGTAATAGGCATGTTGTTTTTATGTCTTCAAGAATTGAAGTTTCATGTTTTAAGTTTGAAGTAGAATTAGAAGCCAAGTTTTAAAAAAGTCTTGGGCTTAGAAGTCTTACGACATACTTTGAGACGATTGTTGAATTGTTCTTCTTTATTGTTGCAATAATCAAGTGAGTTTCTTCCTATCATTGTTATAAGTATTAATTTTTGCTTTTATTTATGAATTCTATTAATTTACTTATAAACATGATAGGCTAAAACCACCACAACTAAGGTTGTGGGAACCATGACAAATTAACCCACATAGGTAAAATACTTAGTGATTCTTGAACTGAATTTATGCATGTATTGTTTCTTCCTTCGTTTTAATTGATTTTTAACGGTTGCAAACGTTAGAACTTGCATTATTCTTACTTACTGGACCAAGGAGATAGTGAATGGGAAAAGGGATTAACAACGGAGATTTGAGGCTATCAACCCTCATCTAATAGCTTGAACTTGTCCGGGGATAGCTAATCCGATATTAAGGGTAAGGGTCAACTAAAGTACAACCATAGACGGACCAAGTTGTGTAGTGAAAATCATCTAGATAGGGGACCAACCATTTAGATGAACCTAACTTACCAATATTGCATGCTAAGCACCAAAAAGATCACTTGTATAAAACGCCTTGTGGTTATGAAGTCATGGGGAACACTTACACTAGTTAGTTGTATTAATTTGGATACAACAACCAATTTCTAGACATTGTTATTTGTTACTTTTACAAATTCCCCCCTCTTAGGAAATGATTAACTAAAAAGCTTAGGCACTAATTGGGTTCTTTGTTGACAATGTCCGCTTCATACTTATGAAGGAGATGTGGTTTGAGCATTGTCAGGTGCCGGCGGATTCCTAAAAGTAACATCCACCGATTCCTGATCGGCATTGTTTATGGTTGAGACTAGGACGGTATCTGATCATCTTCAGGCCCCCAAGTTTCATTCTTGATTAATGAAAACATCCTTGGCAAATTCTTTCATAGTTGTTCGTCTTTCATAAATCCATTAATTTCACCACTGACTATGAAATATGAATGCCCCCGGTTGTCCCTGTTAATCATTACTCCAATCCCGAAGGCCAATGTAGTAGGACCGAAATCCTATAATGCTATCCCATGCTAATGTAAACAGAGCGTAGGCTTGCTTTGAGCACTCTAATTTCTTCAAACTAATAGCGACGGAGGTGCGATCCGACCAATTAAGGCCAGGAGCACATCATTGACAGAAGGGACTTGACGACCAGTGCATACCTAGGGCAGACCGGCCGGCCCATCCCAAAGTCCAACTACGAGCTTTATAACTACAACAACTTAAATATACGTTATTGGAGATGGAATTACCGCGGTTTCTGGCACCATACTTGCCCTCCAATGGATCCTCGTTAAGGGATTTAGATTGTACTCATTCCAATTACCAGACTCATAGAGCCCGGTATGGTTATTCATTGTCACTACCTCCCCGTGTCAGGATTGGGTAATTTGCACGCCTGCTGCCTTCCTTGGATGTGGTAGCCATTTCTCAGGCTCCCTCTCCAGAATCAGACCATAATTCTCTGTCACCCTTCACCACCATGGTAGGCCATTATCCTACCATCGAAATTTAAAAGGAAGTAATTCGAATGATACGTCGCTGGCACGATGGTCGTGCGATCAGTCGAGTTATCATGAATCATCGCAGCAACGGGCAGAGCTCGTGTTGACCTTTTACTTAATAAATTCATTCCTTTCAGAAGTTTGGGGTTTGTTGCATGTATTAGCTTTTAAATTATTACGGTTATCCGAGTAGTGGATACCATCAAACAAACTATAACTGATTTAATGAGCCATGTGCAGTTTCACAGTTTGAATTTGTTCATAATTACACATGCATGGATTAGTCTCTGAGACAAGCATATGACTACTAGCAGGAACAACCAGGTAGCATTCCTCACTAACGCCGGCATTGCATGATCCCTGATCGGCCTAGAAGGGCACGAACAAGTCCAAGATGAGCATGGCCGTCATTCAAGACAAGCATCATTTGGGCAGATAAAAGGTAATGAAGACCCCATGCCCACTGTGCTTACCGAATTCGAGGGTCTGAGCTACTACTCATGGACCACGACATCGCAAGATGAAGCGAGGAAGAAGTGGGATACAAGAGCGGCTTTTGGTTCCACCCGCACATGACGTGCGAGGGGTGAAAGGAAACCGATTGTACATAATAATGCCTGGGCATTATGTAGGCAACACAGGAAACCGACTTCGAGCAAGCCTAATTTGCCCCTGCCCCGTGACTACAGCGAGTCGCCGCACACACAAGCATAGATGTGCCTCATCGATAGCCAATAGGCCACGCCGAGCAATGCCCACAGCGGCCGCATTCCTATTAACAAGATGTTGGCTTAGACCCGTGCCTGCAGCAACTCGCTGCACACACAAGCAATGCCATGCCTCATCGATAGCAATTAGGCTGCACCGATTAATCCGCCACAGCTGCGACATGTCTATTACAAGACATTGGCTTGGACCCATGCTTGCAGTGAGTCAACACACACACAAGCATAGCCGTGTCTTATTGATAGCCAATAGGCCACACCGAGTAATGCCCACAGCGGCTGCATGTCTATTGAAAAGATGTTGGCTTAGACCTGTGCCTGCAGCGAGTCACCCCACCCACAAGCACAGTCGTGCCTCATCGATAGCCAATAGGCCGCACCGAGTAATGCCCATAGCGGCCTCTTGTCTGTTGACAAGACGTTGGCTTAGACCCGTGCCTGCAGTGAGTCACCGTACACACAAGCACAACCGTGTCTTATTGATGGCCAATAGGCCGCACCGAGTAATTCCCACAGTGGTCGCATGTCTATTGACAAGATGATGTCTTAGACCCGTGCCTTCAGCGAGACACCGCACAAACAGGCACAATCGTGTCTCATCAGTAGCCAATAGGCCGCACTGAGTAATGACCATAACAGCCACATTTCAATTGACAAGATGTTGGCTAAGACCCGTTCCTACAGCGAGTCGCCGCACACACAAGTACATTCGTTCCTAATCTATAGCAAATAGGCCGCAGCGAGTGATGCCCACATCGACCACATATATATTGACAAGACATTGGCTTAGACCCGTTCCTACAGGGCCTAGGGCATGCACATGAAGTATCACTAGGACTAGCCACACAAACACTAGCACAGTCGTGTCCCATCGATAGCCAATAGGTCGCCCTGAGTAATGCCTTCACTAGCTTTATCCGAGTACCGAACGGGTCGCCCTCATCGTAGTTTGTGGAAGCAAGGCACGATGATGCTTGCTACCTATATCCTAGCATATGCACCCTGACACGATCCATGGGCGCTGGTGTCAGAGGGTGTCAGTCTGCCCAGGTGCATTCCAGCAGCTCTACCCCCTTTATATATACTTAAAAAAAAGCCAAGGTGTCAAGAGTAGACATGTTTTAGCCAGAGAATCATACTAGATATGTACAACACCAATGTGCACATTCTAATGTACAACCAAGCTAAATTACTGAAAATTGACTTATAAATATTGTAAATAATAGTTTTCATAAAAAAAAACATATTTTTTAATTTTTTTTTAATTTTACATACGAAAATTCAAAAAATAGTGGAAAAATATATTAAAAATAGGAAAAATTTAAGAAAAAATGTAAAAACACTAGGGAAAAATTCTCCAAAAATTAAACCACATAATTAGTACGTAATTGTACAAAAAACACAATATAAAAAAATTAAAATCCAAAAAAATACATAAATTAATTTAAAAATACGAAAATACATAAAACTAGTGAAAAATCAATATACAAAAGTGAGGAGGATGCAAGAATATGGGATTGAACCTTGGCGGAGGCGTTAATAATCGATTGTGGGACTAGAAGAATATAATAGAGCTTCGCACTCGAAGGATGTAAATCTAAAAGTATGGCGTCATCTTTCATATCATGTGTTTTTTGGATCTTTGCACGTCATTGGTGTATTTATGTATGTGCGGTGGTGCACTACGCATGGCATTGTGGAGCACGACGCAAGTTGCACTCGTACTATGTCGGTCGAGTGCGAGGGACGATGGGGGCATGCCCATGCCGGGCGAGTGCAAGGGCCGCTAGGCACATGCCCATGCCAGACAAGGGCGAGGGACGTTGGTGGGCATGTCCATGCGGGGGAGAGTGTGAGGGCCATTGGACGCATGCCCATGCCAGCCGAGTGCGAGGGACGGTGGGGGCATGCCCATGCCGGGCGAGTGCGAGGGCCATTGGGCGCATACCCATGCTGGCCCAATGTGAGGGACGCTGAGGGGCATGTCCATGCCGGGCAAGTGCGAGGGACGCTAGGCGCATGCCCATGCCGGTCGACCGTGAGGGACGCTAGGGGACATGTCCATGACGGCCGAGTGCGAGGGCCGCTGGGCACAAGTCCATGGCTGCCGCACGCGAGGGACGTTGGGCTCATGCCCATACTAGGTGAGTGCAAGGGCCGCTAGGCACCTATCCATGTTGGCTGCATTTCTACCTTGCCCATGCCTAGGTGATGCTGGCCTACGTCAGCCTTTGACATGCACTTGACAGCCTAAAAAATCTCAAATCGTGACAAGCGAACATTTCCTTTAACGTGTCACCAGGCTTTATAATCTCTAATTTTGACGTCGTTAACGTGCCTTGCCTTGGCATGCTGATAGGCATTAGAATCGCCCCTGACATGTTGCTGGGGCAGTACAGCGGCACTTGACGTTGCTAGAACAATATGTTCGCAGCATGTGTGGACACTTGTGTCAGCCATACATCACCGAAAATTGCCTTTGACGCGTCGCTATGCATTGGCCCAAAAAATTATAACAGTGACAAGCCACCCTTGCCCTTGACATATTGTTAGGCATAATAATTGCACTCAATGGCCCGAAAACCCTCTAATTTTGGCATTATTAATGGGTCTTTCCTTTACATGCCACTAGGAATTAGAATTGCCCTTGGCATGTCGCTGGGCATTAGGGTCGCACTTGACGTCGTGAGAACAATATGTTCTAAGTACATAGCATTTTGCATGGACAAGGAACTTAGCATTTGCATCGCGCCTGAGTGAGCTATAGTGCGGTACGTATTATGAGTACTTAGCATTGTACAATCTGTCTAACGTATTATAAGACCTTTCAACAGTTGGTGTTGTTTCTTAAAGGCAAGGAAGCAATGGTTACCACCACATTCAAAAAGAGTTGGAAAATGATGGGATTGGAATGGGAGGATGAGTGACAAAGGGCTGAATCTTAGTGAATCATGGCAGCAAGGCCACTCTACCATTTACAATACCCCATAGTGAATTTACGTCGTCTGCAAAGGATTCTAACCTCCACTCGATGGAAATTGTACTTCAAGGCGGTCACCGTGACTCTTCCGCCGCGAGGACTTAGCCAACGACACGTGTCCTTGTGGGCCAAAGGCCCCTACTATGGGTTGGAAAGCGTATGGTGGGTGCATGCATCGCTTCTAGCCCAGATTCTGACTTAGAGTCCTTAGTCATAATCTAGCACATGATAGCTTCACGCCACTAGCTTTTCAACCAAGCGCGATCACTAATTGTGTGAATCAATGGTTCCTCACGTACTAGGTTGAATTACTATTATGACACTGTCATCAGTAGGGTAAAACTAACCTGTCTCACGACAGTCTAAACCCAGCTCACGTTCCCTATTAGTGGGTGAACAATCCAAGACTTGGTGAATTCTGCTTTACAATGATAGGAAGAGCTGACATAAAAAGAACAAAAATAAACGTCGCTAAGAACGCTTGGCTGCCAATAACCAGTAATCCCTGTGGTAACTTTTCTGACACCTATAGCTTTGAATTTCGAAGATCTAAAGGATTGTTAGGCCACGCTTTCACAGTTCGTATTCGTATTGGAAATCATAATCAAACGAGCTTTACCTTTCTGTTCCACACGAGATTTATGTTCTCGTTGGGCTCATATTAGGACACATGCATTACCTTTTAATATGTGTGCCACCCCAGCCAAACTCCCCACCTGACAATGTCTTCCACTTGAATCAGCCTGCAAAGCAAGCCTTGGTTCCAAAAAGAGGGGCAGTGCCCCTCTTCTGATTCATGGAATAAGTAAAATAACGTTAAAAGTAGTGGATTTCACTTTCTCCTTTTGACTCCCACTTATAGTACACCTCTCAAGTCATTTCACAAAGTTGAACTAGAGTCAAGCTCAACAGGGTCTTCTTTCCCTGCTGATTCTGCCAAGGCCATTCACTTGGTTGTGGTTTCGCTGGATAGTAGACAGGGACAGTGGGAATTTCGTTAATCAATTCATGCGCGTCACTAATTAGATGATGAGGCATTTGGTACCATAAGAGAGTTATAGTTACTCTCGTCGTTTACCCGCGCTTGGTTGAATTTCTTCTCTTTGAAATTCAGAGCACTGGGCGAAAATCACATTCTGTAAACATCCGTTGGGACCATCGCAATGCTTTGTTTTAATTAAACAGTCAGATTCCCCTTGTCCGTACTAGTTTTGAGTTTGTTGTTCGATGCTTGGGGAAGGCCCCCGAAGGAACTGTTCCCAGTTCGTCCCTGGTCAGAACGTGGCGACCCGCTCTCGCTGCGGCAGTAGCTCGAGCAGTCCACCGACAGCCAACGGGTTTGGGATTGGGACCCCCTACCCAACCCTCAGAGTCAATCCTTTTCCCAAAGGATCCATTTTGCTGACTTCCCTTGCCTAAATTGTTCCATCAACCACAGACTGTTCACCTTGGAGACTTAATGCAGTTATGAGTATGACCCGGCGTGGATGACATTCGATCCTCTGGATTTTCCAGGGCTGCCAGGAGCGCACCAGACACAACGCAATATGCGGTGCTCTTCCAACTGCTGGACCCTACCTCCGGCTGAGCCGTTTACAGGGTAGGTAGGATGTTAAACAGAAAAGATAACTCTTCCTGAGGCTCCCTCCGACGTCTCTGGACTTCCTAACATTGCCGTCAACTGCCATGTCCCAGTTTAGGAATTTTAACCTGATACCCTTTCGGAGGACGCGCGAAACGCGCTATCTGTCAGGGTTCCCCCGACCCTTAGGTTCATATAACCCATGTGCAAGTGCCGTTCACATGGAACCTTTCCCCTCTTCGGCCTTCATAGTTCTTATTTGAATATTTGCTACTACCACCAAGATCTACACCGATGGCCACTCTGCCTAGGATCGTGCCCAATGTTTTGTAGCAACTGTCGTGCCCTCCCTACTCATCAGGGCTTGGCACTTGCCCCGACGGCCTAGTGTACGTCACGCGCTTAAGCGCTATCAATCTTTGGGGCTAGTTGATCCGGCAAGTGAGATGGTACACACTCCTTAGCAAATTTTGACTTCCATGACTACCGTCCTGCTGTCTTAATCGACCAACACACTTTGTGTGATCTAGGTTAGCGCGAAGTTTTGCATTGTAACCTACTTCCATTTTATTCTTCATCGCCAGTTTTTCTTACCAAAAATGGTCCACTTGGAGCTCTTGATTCTGTGGCGCGGCTCAACAAAGCAGTCACGCCATCCTACCTATTTAAAGTTTGAGAATAGGTTGAGGGTGTTGAACCCCCGAGGCCTCTAATAATTGGCTTTACCTGATAGAACTCGCACGCGAGCTCCAGCTATCCTGAGGGGAACTTCAGAGGGAACCAACTACTAGACGGTTCGATTAGTATTTTGCCCCTATACCCAAGTCAGACGAATGATTTGCACGTCAGTATCACTGTGGGCCTCCACCAGAGTTTCCTCTGGCTTCGCCCCGCTCAGGCAAAGTTTACCATCTTTCGGTTCCTGATAGGTAAGCTCACACTCGAATACTTCTCAGAAGATCAAGGTCGGTCGGTGGTGCACCCCTCAAGGAGATCCCACCAATTAGCTTCCTTGCGCCTTATGGGTTTACTCGCCCATTGACTCGTACACATGTCAGACTCCTTGGTCTGTGTTTCAAGATGGATCGAATGGGGAGCCCACATGCCAGCGTCCGGATAGTGCAGATGCTGAAGCACACCAGAGGCGTGCGCTGCCTGCCATAATCAAAGAGACGACGTTGCACGAGTGTATCAAGAGCTCGGGCTTTGGCTGCCCCCCCAATCCACTCTAGTTTACGCCCTGAGTAGATCGGTGGACCAGCTCGTCGTTGTTCCACATCCGACCGGGGCGCATCGCAATCCCCCTTCTTCTTTCCTCCTGACAATTTCAAGCACTCTTTGACTCTTTTTTCAAAGCCTTTTCATCTTTCCATCGCGGCACTTATTTGCTCTCGGTCTCTCTCCTGTATTTAGCCTTGGATGGAATTCACCGCCCAATTTTGGCTGCATTCCTAAAAAACCCGACTCGTAGACAGCGTCTCATAGTGCAACAGGGTCCGGGCACAATAGGTCTCTCATCCTCTTTGGCACCCCTTTCTAGGGAACTTGGTCTTGGTCCGCCGCTGAGGGCGTATCTCCAGACTAAAATTCAGATGGCAGAGCCGCCCGATTCTAAGGCTAGGATGTTCCCGGTTCGCTCGCCATTACTAAGGGAATTCTTGTAAGTTTCTTTCCCTCCACTTATTTATATCCTTAAACTCAGTGGGTAATAACGCATGACTTGGGGTCGCGGTCGAAGCGCCTAAATGCGTGAAGGGTCTAGGAGCACAAACGAGTAATGGGCTGTAGCCACGACATTATGAGAGTTAAGTTTCAACCACCACTTCCCCTAACTTCCATCGATGTGGACTCACATTTAGGCCAGTTACAAGCTCGGGGCCCTCGGGAGGAAAATATCTATCCCACGGCACAACTGTAACCAAGATTTTAGGCGCGAAAAGTGGGGGCGATGAGATACGTGACGCCTAGGTAAACGTGCCCTTGACCTAATGGCTTTGGACGCACTTGCACTCAAAGACTCGATGGTTCACGGGATTCTATAATTCACACCAAGTATCACATTTCTCTACGTTCTTCATGAAGCGAAAGCCAAGATATCCATTGTCGAGAGTCGTTTTTTTTCAAAAGAAGCACAGGCCCTCCCTCACGCACTGTAGATGGGGCGCGAGAGGAAGGCTATCAATTTAGTATTCCTTGATGCTTTCTGCGCCATGGTTGGTTTATCACCCAACACGCATGTGAGCGTACGCCGGGGATGGGAGGGACACGCACGGAGGAGGGCCGAAGCACCCCGCCAGTATGGCTCCCTAATTGTTAGAACAGGTTCGAGGGTCGTTCTTCTTTATAGGTTTCGACAATGATCCTTCCGTAGGTTGACCTATGAAAACCTTGTTATGACTTCTCCTTTCTCTAAATGATAAGGTTCAATGGACTTCTCGCAACATCACGCGCAACAAACCGCTCACATTGCCGCGATCCGAACATTTCATCGGATCAAAGGGCATCATAGACCTGTTATTGCCTCGAACTTTCGCCGCCTAAAAGGACATTGTTCCTTTAAGAAGTTGGCCATGAAGGGATACCTACGCATAGCTAGTTAGCAGGCTGTGGTCTTGTTCGTTAACGGAATTAACCAGACAAATCGCTCCACAACTAAGAACGGCCATGCACCACTACCCATAGAATCAAGAAAGAGCTCTCAGTCTGTCTATCCTTACTAAGTCTGTACCTAGTAAGTTTCCCCGTTTTGAGTCAAATTATGCCGCAGACTCCACTCCTAGTGGTGCCCTTCCGTCATTTCCTTTAAGTTTTAGCCTTGCGACCATACTCCCCCGGAACCCAAAACCTTTGATTTCTCATAAGGGGTTGATGAAGGGCGTACTCACGCACTTCATAGACATAATTTTTCCCATACTTTTCCATGTTTTAAGGATAAATTATGTGTGTTTGCATGATTTTATGTTATATATTTGTGAAAATAGCTTACGCACATGATTAGATGGTTTCAGGTCTAAAAGCAATATATTTTGGTGTATTTGATGCTTTGTAATGAATTTGAAGAAAATCGAATAAAGTGAGGACTGGGAGGAGAAAATCTTAAGAAGTGTCCAGTGAAGGTAACGAGTGACATAACAAGTCGTTGTGTGAAGTGACGATTCATCGTCAGACACTGTGAGCATCCATCAAGTACACTACAGGATGTGATGATCCATGGCCACGAGGGACCTAATGAATTGTGCCTAGTCCTAACGAGTCGTTAGGTGACCCATTGCCACGACTAGGCCAAATGCTGAGGATGACTGTGCTTGACTGATCACTACTCATTTGAGGCCCTCACGAGTCGTTACATAGTCCGTGACCACTGACGATCCAGAGTCCGTTTTTAATTAGGAAAAGGAGCTAAAAATTCCAAATTAAATCCATGAAGGAACAAAAGAAGGTGCAACATGGCAAGGCTCCAATAGGCCCAAAAATGGATTTCCCACTTAAACTATGAAAAGGAAATTTAAATCCCAAGTCAAATTCATCAAGGAAAAGGAAAACCATAAATCTACTACTATAAATACCTCTTTATTTTCATGTAATAGGAATGCTATTTTATGTCTTCAAGAATTGAAGTATCAAGTTTTAAGTTTGAAGTAGAATTAGAAGCCAAGTTTTAGACAAGTCTTGGGCTTAGAAGTCTTACGACATACTTTGAGACGATAGTTGAATTGTTCTTCTTTATTGTTTCAATAATCAAGTGAGTTTCTTCCTATCATCATTGTAAGTATTAATTTTTGCTTTTACTTATGAATTCTATTAATTTACTTATAAACATGATAGGCTAAAACCACCACAACTACGGTTGTGGAACCATGACAAATTAACACACACAGGTAAAATACTTAGTGATTCTTGAACGGAGTTTATCTATGTATTGTTTCTTCCTTCGTTTTAATTGATTTTAATAGTTGCAAATGTTACAACTTTCCTTATTCTTACTTACCAGATCAAGGAGGTAGTGAATGGAAAAAGGGATTAACAACGGAGATTTGAGGCTGTCAACCCTCATCTAATATCTTGAACTTGTCCGGGGATAGCTAATCTGATATTAAGGGTAAGGGTCAACTAAAGTACACCCGTAGACGGGCCAAGTTGCGCAGTGAAAATCATCTAAATAGGGGACCAACCATTTAGGTGAACCTAAATTACAAATATTTCATGCTAAGCACCGGAATAGATCACTAGTATAAAGCGCCTTGTGGTTATGAAGTTACGGGGAACACTTACCCTAGTTAGTTGCATTAATTTGGAAACAACAACCAATTTCTCAACATTGTTATTTATTAATTTTACAAATTCCCCTCTCTTAGGAAATAATTAACTAAAAATCTTATGCACTAGAGTTCTTTTACATCCTTCCATATTCTCTATGGGATCGACCCCAACCTGTAGTTGGGTTCTTTTCTGACAACGTCCTCTTTATACTTTCGAAGGAGGTGTGGTTTGAGCATTATCAAATAGTGGCGCCATTTCCCGGGAATACGGCTTAGGATTAGATTAATTGCATGTGTTTAACTTTTAGTCTTTATTTCCTATTTTTTTTGTTTTTCTTCTATTTTATGACGTGTCACAGGTTAGCGTGGTGAAACAAGTGGCCAATAAGTAACCACGATCTCAACAGGTATCTTGATGAAGTCTGAGTAATCAAGATACCTGTGTTGTGCCGCGACATTAAATCAGGCGCTACTAGGGAGGCAATCCAAGATAAATTTTTCGCTTTTATGTGTTTGTTCAAGTGTGCAGGTGATAAATCATAATTCTCAACAAAATAATTTGAGCATGAAATACATAGATGGGGGAAGCTGTTCTTACCCCCACAGATGACGAGGAGTGGAGGCCCAGGGAGTTCTTCTTGCACTTTATTACTTTATGCTTATTTGTTTTAGCACTGGGGACAGTGTAACTAATTAAGTGTGGGGTGGAAGAAGTGAACTTTATATTACCATGCATTCCTTAATTGCTAAATTTGTACATGGTAGGCCTAGTTTTTTTGGGATTTATGACTTATCATGCATGCTTGTGGGTTTGTAGTAATTTTTAGTTTTATTTTATTTTGGGTTCTTCCGATTTTTATTTTTGGTACTTTTCCGGTGGATAGTCCTTTAGAACCGACTAGACAGTCTAGATTTTTATTTTTATTTTTATTTTTTATCATTGAGTCATGACTTTGCCCGATGATGGATGGATGACGACCGCCTTAAGGGTAAATTAGTCATTAGGAAGAACAAAAACTTAGAGCCTTACGAATGCTAGGTGCTTCACTTTTAGTATCATTGAGACTTTATTAAATTCACTCAAAAATGCATGAAAAAGGTAGAAACACCTAATCTTTTGGGAATTGGCTCTTGTACTTGAAAAAATGGGCTTAATTATGTTATGCATGCAATATGGATATATGTGTTTATGTGATCTTGATTTCCATTGTTAAACCATTGTGTGCCTATACTCTATGCTTGTAAATTGATGTCTAGAACTTGCCCGGTGTGTGTGCAAAGCGAAATAAGAATGATAGATTTAGGAAGTGATATAGGCATTTCTTTAATAGCCCTATTTTTATCCTATTTTACCTACCCTGATTATAATTATCGTGGTTAGCTATGTTGAGCCTTAGCCTATTCTTTTGATAATCCATATTATAAGCTTTAATCCATTTTTGTTCTATTAACCTATATTTGATTCAAAGGACTCCTAGAGCCCTTTCATGAAATTTTTTATTGTAGAAAGGAGCATAATTGGAGAAGTGAAGGGAAAAGCTAAAAAATGTGGTGAATTGGAAGAAAAGAAAAAGGTGAAATTTTGCTAAACAAGAAGGGTGATTTTTAGTGGGAAAACAAAAAGAAGAAAGAGCTTTGAAAAATTGAAGATGAAAAAAATCATGATTTACCGATTAACCATACCCATTTGTTTAGAATGAACCTGTTTTGGACTGATCCTTCCTTGGATATTGTGAACCTCAACATAAGAAAAAATGCTTAAGCTTAGGGTCGCTAGAGTAGGGGTGCGTAAAGGGTGGGAACGGAAGAAAGGAAAAGAAAAGAGAAAAAAATGTGTGATTAAGCTCATTGTTGAAAGAAAAATCCCCACTAGTCACCTAAGTTGATAAAATTGAGAAATAAAAGGACGTATGAGAGAATTTGGAAATTGAGGAAACTGCTAAAAATTCAAAGTGTTGTGAAGTATCAAAGTTCTTAGGGAGCTTAGTCACTATTTTGGCAAATAGTTCCTACCCGTCCCTTAGCCTACATTACAACCAAATTAAATTCCTGATTGATCTTTGATTCATAATTCTATATTAGCGGATTATTACACTAAGGGCAAGCCTATGGGTTGTCTTTTGCATGTATGTTGAGTTCTTTGGGAGAGTGAGTGGAAATTGTTTTATATATGCCTAAGTTTATATTGACTTATATCTTGTATGTGAAAGGGAATCTCTCCATATTGTGAGGGGCACAATGGTAAGACTTTGGTTTATCTTGATTGCTAAATTACATATAATTCATGTTGGCCCAAAATATGCCTTGATGAGTTAGATTTCAAAAGCTAAGTGATTTTGAACTTTGACATTTCAATGTTGATCCTATATGCATGCGAGTGAGTTGTTTGAGCTTAATTGATTTGTCTCATGATCCTAAGTGCAAGTAGAACTGTTCGTAGGATGAACTTTGTGTTTAATGTTCGAAGGGAAGTAGCAGATTGTTCGAGGATTAACAATACTTTATGTGTGGGGTTTTGATGAAGGGTGTACTCACGCACTTCATAGACATAATTTTCCCCATACTTTGCTATGTTTTGAGGACAAATTATATGTGTTTGCATGGGTTTATGTTATATATTTGTGAAAATAGCTAACGCACATGATTAGATGCTTTAAGGTCTAAAAGTGATAGATTTTGGTGTATTGATGCTTTGGTATGAATTTGAAGAAAATGGAATAAAGTGAGGACTTGGAGGAGAAAATCTGAAAAAGTGTCTAGTGAAGCTAACGAGTGACATAACGAGTCGTCGTGTGAAGTGACGACTCGTCGTCAGACATTGTGAGAATCCGTCAAGTACACTGGAGGATTTGATGATACATGGCCACGAGGGACCTAACGACTCGTGCCTAGTCCTAACGAGTTGTTAGGTGTTCCGTTGCCACGACTAGGCCTAACACTAAGGACGATTATGCTTGATTGATCACGACTCTTTCGAGGCCCTCACGAGTAGTTACTTAGTCCATGACCACTAACGACTTGGAGTCCATTTTTAATTAGGACAAGGAGCTAAAAATCCCAAATTAAATCCATGAAGGAACAAAAGAAGGTGCAACATGGAAAGGCTCCAAACGGCCCAAAAATCGATTTCCCACTTCAACTAGGAAAAGGAAATTTAAATCCCAAGTCAAATTCATCAAGGAAAAGGAAAAGAATAAATTTACTACTATAAATACCTCTTTATTTTCATGTAATAGGCATGTTGTTTTATGTCTTCAAGAATTGAAGTTTCAAGTTTTAAGTTTGAAGTAGAATTAGAAGCCAAGTTTTAGACAGGTCTTGGGCTTAGAAGTCTTACGATATACTTTGAGACGATTGTTGAATTGTTCTTCTTTATCGTTGCAATAATCAAGTGAGTTTCTTCCTATCATCATTGTAAGTATTAATTTTTTCTTTTATTTATGAATTCTATTAATTTACTTATAAACATGATAGGATAAAACCACCACAACTAGGGTTGTGGGAATCATGACAAATAACACACATAGGTAAAATATTTAGTGATTCTTGAACGGAGTTTATGCATGTATTGTTTCTTCCTCTGTTTTAATTGATTTTTAATGGTTGCAAAGGTTAGAACTTGCCTTAGTCTTACTTACCGGATCAAGGAGGTAATGAATGGGAAATGGGATTAACAACGTAGATTTGTGGCTATCAACCCTCATCTAATATCTTGAACTTGTCCGGGGATAGCTAATTCGATATTAAGGGTAAGGGTCAACTAAAGTACACCCGTGGACCAAGTTGCGTCATGAAAATTATCTAGATAGGGGATCAACTATTTAGGTGAACCTAACTTACCAATATTGCATGCTAAGCATTAGAAAGATCACTTGTATAAAGTGCCTTGTGGTTATGAAGTCATGGGGAACACTTACCCTAGTTCGTTGCATTAATTTGGAAACAACAACCAAATTCTCAACATTGTTATTTGTTACTTTTACAAATTCCTCCCTCTCAGGAAATAATTAACTAAAAATCTTAGGCACTAGCATTCTTCTACATCCTTTTGTATTCTCTATGGGATCGACCTCAACCTCTAGTTGGGTTATTTATTGACAATTTCCGCTTCATACGTATGAAGGAGGTGTGGTTTGAGTGTTATTAGGTGCCGACGAATTCCTAAAAGCAACATCCACCGATCCCTGGTCAGCGTCGTTTATGGTTGAGACGAGGATGGTATCTGATCATCTTCGAGCCCCCAAGTTTCATTCTTGATTAAAGAAAACATACTTGGAAAATGCTTTCGTAGTTGTTAGTCTTTCATAAATCCATGAATTTCACATTTAACTATGAAATATGAATGCCCCTGGTTGTCCCTGTTAATCATTACTCAGATCCCGAAGGCCAATGTAATAGGACAGAAATCCTATAATGTTATCCCATGCTAATGTAAATAGAGCGTAGGCTCGCTTTGAGCACTCTAATTTCTTCAAAGTAACAGCGCCGGAGGCGCGACCCGGCCAGTTAAGGCCAGGAGCGCAGCGCTGACAGAAGGGATAAGATGACCAGTGCATACATAGGGCAGACCAGCCAGCCCATCCCAAAGTCCAAGTACGAGCTTTATAACTGCAACAACTTAAATATATGCTATTGGAGATGGAATTACCGCGGTTGCTGGCACCATACATGCCCTCTAATGGATCCTCGTTAAGGGATTTAGATTGTACTCATTCCAATTACCAGACTCATAGAGCCCGGTATGGTAATTTATTGTCACTACCTCCCCATGTCAGGAATTGGTAATTTGCACGCCTGCTGCCTTCCTTGGATGTGGTAGCCATTTATCAGGCTCTCTCTCCAGAATCAAACCCTAATTCTCCGTCACCCGTCACCACCATGGTAGGCCATTATCCTACTATTGAAAGTAGATAGGGTAGAAATTTTAATGGTGCGGATCGGGCACGATGGTCGTGCGATCAGTCGAGTTATCATGAATTATCGCAGCAACGGGCGGAGCCCGCGTTGACCTTTTACTTAATAAATTCATTCCTTCCATAAGTTGGGGTTTGTTGCATGTATTAACTCTAGAATTATTATGGTTATACGAGTAGTGGATACCATCAAACAAACTATAACTGATTTAATGAGCCATTCGCAGTTTCACAGTCTGAATTTGTTCATACTTACACATTCATGGATTAGTCTCTGAGACAAGCATATGATTACTGGCAGGAACAACCAGGTAGAATTCCTCACTAATGCCAGCGTTGCATGACCTCTGATCGGCCAAGAAGGGCATGAACAGGTCCAAGACGAGCACGACAGTCATTCAGGACAAGCATCGTTTGGGTAGATAAGAGGCGATGAAGACCCCATGCCCACTGTGTTGACCGAATCCGAGGATCCGAGCTGCTACTCATGGACCAAAACATCGCAACATGAAGCGAGGAAGAAGTGGGACACAAGAGAAGCTTTTGGTTCCACCCGCACATCACATGTGAGGGGCGAAAGGCAACCGATTTTACATAATAATGCCTGGGTATTAGGTAGGGAACACAGGAAACCGACTTCGAGCAAGCCTAATTTTTGCCTGCCCTGTCACTACAGCGAGTCGACGTGCACACAACAATAGACGTGCCTCATCAATAGCTAATAGGCCGCACCGAGCAAAGCCCATAGGGGCCGCATGTCTATTTACAAGACGTTGTCTTAGACCCGTGCCTACAGTGACTCCCCGCACACACAAGCAATGCCATGTCTCATCGATAGCCAATAGGCCGCACCGATTAATGCGCCATAGCAGCAGCATGTCTATTGACAAGACGTTGGCTTGGACCTATGCTTGCAGTGAGTTGCCACACACAAGCATAGTCGTGTCTCATGGATAGCCAATAGGCCGCACCGAGTAATGACCACAGCGGCCGCATGTCTACTGACAAGACATTGGCTTAGACCTGTGCCTGCAGCGAGTCGCCCCACACACAAGCACAGCCGTGCCTCATAGACAGCCATTAGGACACACCGAGTAATGCCCATAGCGGCTACCTGTCTTTTGACAAGACGTTGGCTTAGACCCTTGCCTGCAGTGAGTCGCCGCACACACAAGCACAACCATGTCTCATCGATGGCCAATAGGCCGCACCGAGTAATTCCTACAGTGGTCGCTTGTCTATTGACAAGACATTTTTTTAGACCCGTGCCGTCAGCGAGACGCCGCACAAACAAGCACAATCGTGTCTCATCAATAGCCAATAGGCCGCATCGAGTAATGCCCATAAAGGTCGTATGTCTATTGACAAGACGTCGGCTAAGACCCGTGCCTGCAGTGAGTCGCCGCACACACAAGTACAGTCTTTCATCATCGATAGCCAATAGGCCGCACTGAGTAATGCCCCATCGACCACATATCTGTTGACAAGACATTGGCTTAGACCCGTTCCTGCAGGGCCTAGGGCATGCACATGACGCATCACTAGGACTCGCCACACACACACTAGCACAAACCTATTCCATCGATAGCCAATAGGCCGCCACGAGTAATGACGTCACTAGCTTTATTCGAGTACCGAAAGGGTCGCCCTCATCGTAGTTTATGGAAGAAAGGCATGATGCTTGCTACCTGTATCCTAGCATATGCACCCTGACACGGCCCATGGGCGCCGGCGTAAGAGGGTGTCAGCCCGCCCAGGTGCATTCCAGCAGCTCTACCCCCCTTATATATACTTAACAAAAATCCAAGGTGCCAGGAGTAGACATGTTTTAGCTAGCGAATCATACTAGACATGTACAACACCAATGTGCACATTCTAATGTACAACCAAACTAAAGTACTCACAAATGACTTATAAATATTGTAAATAATAGTTTTAATAAAAAAACATATTTTTAAATTTTTTTAATTTTAAATACTAAAATTCAAAAAATAGTGGAAAAAATATATTAAAAATAGGAACAATTTAAGAAAAAATGTAAAAACTCTAGGGAAAAATTCTCCAAAAATTAGACCACATAATTAGTACATAATTGTACAAAAAACACAACATAACAAAATTAAAATCCAAAAAAATACTTAATTAACTTAAAAAACACGAAAATACATAAAACTAGTGAAAAATCAATGTACAAAAGTGAGGAGGATGCAAGAATATGGGATTGAACCTTGGAGGAGGTATTAATAATGGATTGTGGGACCAGAAAAATATAATAGAGCTTCGCCCTCGAAGGATGTAAATCTAAAGCATGGCGTCATCATCCATATCATGCGTCTTTCGGATCTTTGCACGTCATTGGTGTATTTATGTATGTGTGGAGGTGCACTACGCATGGAATTGTGGAGCACGACACAAGTTGCACTCTTACTATGTTGGCCGATTGCGAGGGACGCTGGGGGCATGCCCATGCCGAGCGAGTGCAAGGGCCGCTGGGCGCATGCCCCTGCCGACCGAGGGTGAGGGATGCTGGGGGGCATGTCCATGCGGGGGCAAGTGTGAGGGCTGCTAGACGCATGCCCATGTCGGCCGAGTGCGAGGGACGGTGGGGGCATGCCCATGCGGGGTGAGTGCGAGGGCCGCTAGGTGCATACCCATGCCGGCCGAGTGCGAGGGACGCTGAGGGGCATGTCCATGCCGGGCGAGTGCGAGGGCCGCTGGGTGCATGCCCATGTCGTTCGACTGCGAGGGAAGCTAGGGGACATGTCCATGCCGACTGAGTACAAAGGTTGCTGGGTGCACGCCCATGGCTGCCGCGCGCGAGGGACGTTGCACTCATGCCCATGCGGGGCGAGTGCAAGGGTCGCTGGGCACCTGCCCATTCCGGCTGCATGTCTACCTTGCCCATTCCTGGGTGATGCTGGCCTACATCAGCCTTTGACATGCACTTGACAGCCCAAAAAATCTCAAATCGTGACGTGGCATTATAATCTCTAATTTTGACGTTGTTAACGTGCCTTGCATTGGCATGTTGATAGGCATTAGAATCGCCCCTGACATGTCGCGGGGTGTCACAACGACACTTGATGTTGCTAGAACAATATGTTCGCGGCATGTGTGGACACCTGTGTCGACCGTACATCACCAAAAATAGCCTTTGACGCGTCGCTATTCATTGGCCCAAAAAATTATAACAGTGACAAGCTAACGTTTCCCTTGACATATCATTAGGCATAATAATTGCACTCGACAGCCCAAAAAACCTCTAATTTTGGCATCATTAACGGGTCTTTCCTTTACATGCCACTAGGAATTAGAATTGCCCTTGGGATGTCGCTGGGCATTAGAGTCGCACTTGACGTCACGAGAACAATATGTTCTAAGTACATAGCATTTTGCGTGGGCACGGAACTTAGCATTTGCATCGCGCCTGAGCGAGCTATGGTGCGGTACGTATTATGAGTACTTAGCGCCGTACAATCTATTGGACGTATTATAAGACCTTTCAATACTTGGTGTCTTTTCTTAAAGGAAAGGAAGCAATGGTTACACCCCTATTCAATAAGAGTTGGAAAATGATGGGATTGGAATGAGAGGGACGAATCAGTGTGACAAAGGGCTGAATCTTAGTGAATCGTGGTAGCCAGGCCACTCTTCCACGTACAATACCCCATAGCATATTTAAGTCATCTGCAAAGGATTCTACCCGCCACTCGTTGGAAATTGTACTTCAAGGCAGTCATCGCGACTCTTCCACCGCGATGACTTAGCCAACAACACGTGTCCTTATGGGCCAAAGGCCCCTACTATGGGTCGGAAAGAGGATGGCGAGTGCATGCATCACTTCTAGCCCAGATTCTGACTTAGAGTCCTTAGTCATAATCCAGCACACAATAGCTTCGTGCCACTAAATTTTCAACCAAGCGCGATCACTAATTGGGTGAATCAATGGTTCCTCTCGTACTTGGTTGAATTACTATTGCGACACTGTCATCAGTAGGATAAAACTAACCTGTCTCATGACAGTCTAAACCCAGCTCACATTCCCTATTGGTGGGTGAACAATCCAACACTTGGTGAATTCTGCTTCACAATGATAGGAGGAGCCGACATCAAATGATCAAAAAGCAACATCGCTAAGAACGCTTGGCTGCCACTAGCCAGTTATCCCTGTGGTAACTTTTCTGACACCCCTAGCTTCGAATTCTGAAGATCTAAAGGATCTTTAGGCCACGCTTTCATGGTTCATATTCGTACTGGAAATCATAATCAAATGAGTTTTACCTTTTTTTTTCCACACGAGATTTATGTTCTCATTGAGGTTCATCTTAGGACACATGCATTATCTTTTAATAGATGTGTCGCCCCAGCCAAACTCCCCACCTGACAATGTCTTCTACTCGAATCAGCTTGCAAAGCAAGCCTTGGGTCCAAAAAAAGGGGCAGTGCCCCTCTTCTGATTCACAGAATAAGTAAAATAACGTTAAAAGTAGTGGTATTTCACTTTCTCCTTTTAACTCCCACTTATACTACACCTCTTAAGTCATTTCAAAAAGTCGAACTAGAGTCAAGCTCAACAGGGTTTTCTTTCCCCATTCATTCTGCAAGGCCATTCACTTGGTTGTGGTTTCACTGGATAGTAGATAGGGACAGTGAGAATCTCGTTAATCCATTCATGCGCGTCACTAATTAGATGATGAGGCATTTGGTACCATAAGAGAGTCATAGTTACTCCCACTGTTTACCCGCGCTTGGTTGAATTTCTTCACTTTGAAATTCAGATCACTGGGCAGAAATCACATTGTGTAAACATCCATTGGGACCATTGCAATGCTTTGTTTTAATTAAACAGTCGGATTCCCCTTGTCCGTACTAGTTCTGAGTTGACTGTTCGACTCCCGGGGAAGGCCCCAGAAGGAATCGTTCCCAGTATGGCCCCGGCCGGCACGTGGAGACCCGCTCTCATTGCGGCAGCAGCTTGAGAAGTCCATCAATAGCCAACGAGTTTGGGACTGGGATCCCCTACCCAGCCCTCAGAGCAAATCCTTTTCCCGAAGGATCCATTTTGCCGACATCCCTTGCCTAAATTATTGCATCGACCAGAGACTGTTCACCTTGAAGACCTAATGTAGTTATGAGTATGACCGGGGGTGAACGACATTCGATCCATTGGATTTTCCAGGACCGTGGGGAGTGCACCAGACACCACGTGATATCGGGTGCTCTTCCAGCTGTTGGACCCTACCTCCGGCTGAGCCATTTCGAGGGTGGGCAGGCTGTTAAACAGAAAAGATAACTCTTCCCGAGGCTCCTATCGACGTCTCTAGACTTCCTAACATTGTTGCCAACCGCCATGTCCCAGTTTAGGAATTTTAACCCGATTCCCTTTCGGAGTTCGTGCAAAACGCGCTATCTATCGGGGTTCCCCCAACCCTTAGGTTTAGCTAACCCATGTGCAAGTGCCATTCACATGGAACCTTTCCCCTCTTCGGCTTTCAAAGTTCTTATTTGAATATTTGCTACTACCACCAAGATCTACATCGACAGCCTCTCCGCCTAGGCTCGTGCCCAAGGTTTTGTAGCGACTGTCGCGCCCCTCCCTACTCATCAGGGCATGCAACTTTCCCAGACGACCGGGTGTACGTCGCACGATTAAGCGCCATATTTTTGGGGCTAGTTTATCCGGCCGGTGAGATGGTACACATTCCTTAGCGGATTTCGGCTTCCATGACCACCGTCCTGCTGTCTTAATCGACCAACACGCTTTGTGTTATCTAGGTTAGCGCACAGTTTGGCACTGTAACCCGGCTTCCATTTCATCCTACATCGCCAGTTTTGCTTACCAAAAATGGCCCACTAGGAGCTCTTGATTCCGTGGTGCGAATCAACAAAGAAGTCACGCCGTCCTACCTATTTAAAGTTTGAGAGTAGGTTGAGGGCGTTGCACCCCCGAGGCCTCGACTACTTGGATTTACCCAATAGAACTCGCACGCGAGCTCCAACTATCATGAGGGGAACTTCAGAGGGAACCAACTACTAGATGGTTTGATTAGTCTTTTGCCCCTATACCCAAGTCCGACGAATGATTTGCACTTCAGTATTGTTGTAGGCTTCCACCAGAGTTTCCTATGGGTTCGCCCCGCTCAGGCATAGTTTACCATCTTTCGCTTCCCGACAGGCAAGCTCACACTCGAATATTTCTCAGAAGATCAAGGTCGGTCGGTGGTGCACTCCTAAAGGAGATTCCGCCAATCAGCTTCCTTGCGCCTTACGGGTTTAGTCGCCTGCTGACTCGTACACATGTCAGACTCCTTGGTCCATGTTTCAAGATGGGTCGAATGGGGAGTCCATAGGCCAGTGCCTGGAGGGTGTAGATGCTGAAGCACACAAGAGACGCGCGCTACCTGCCATTATCAAGGAGACGGTGTTGCGCGAGTGTATCAAAAGCCCGGGCTTTGGCCGCCCCCCAATCCACTCTAGTTTACACCCCGAGTAGATCGGTGGACCAGCTCGTCGTCGTTCGACATACAACCGGGGCACATCGCAAGCCCCCATCTGTTTCCCTCCCAACAATTTCAAGCACTCTTTGTCTCTCTTTTCAAAGTCCTTTTCATCTTTCCCGCGCGGTACTTGTTCACTCTTGGTCTCTCGCCTGTATTTAGTCTTGGATGGAATTCACCGCCCGATTTGGGCTGCATTCCCAAACAACCTGACTCGTAGACAGCGTCTCATGGTGCAACAGGGTTCGAGAATAATAGGGCTCTCACCCTCTCTGGCACCCCCTTCTAGGTAACTTGGGCCCAGTCCGCCGTTGTGGGAGCTTCTCCAGACTACAATTTGGATTGCAAAGTTGCCCGATTCTAAGGTTGGGTTGTTCCCGGTTCCCTCGCCATTACTAAGGAAATCCTTGTAAGTTTCTTTTCCTCCACTTATTGATATGCTTAAACTCAGTGGGTAATACCGCATGATCTGGGGTCACGATCGAAGTGCCTAAGCGTGTGAAGTGTCTAGGACCACAAGCGAGCGACGGGCTGTAGCCACGACATTACGAGAGTTAAGTTTCACCCACCAATTCCCCTAACGTCCATCGATGTGGACTTGCATTTAGACCAGCAGCGAGCTCGGGGCCCTCGGGAGGCAAGTATCTATCCCACGACACAACTGCAACCAAGATTTTAGGTGCAGAAAGCGGGGGCGACAAGATACGTGATGCCTAGGTAGACGTGCCCTCGACCTAATGGATTTTGGCGCACTTGCACTCAAAGACTCGATGGTTTACGGGATTCTATAATTCACACCAAGTATCGCATTTCGCTACATTCTTCATCGAAGCAAAAGCTTAGATATCCATTGTCGAGAGTCATTTTTTTTTCAAAAGAAGCACAGGCTCTCCCTCGCGCACTGTAGACGGGGCGCGAGAGGAAGGCTATCAATTTAGTATTCCTTGATGCTTTCCTTACCAGGGTTCGTTTATCACCCAACACGCATGTGAGCGTCCGCCGGAGATGGGAGGGTGACGCGCGGAGGAGGGCCGAAGCACCCCGCCCGTGTGGCTCCCCAAGTGTTAGCACAGGTTCACAGGTCGTTCTGCTTTGCATGTTTTGACAATAATCCTTCTGCAGGTTCACCTATGGAAACCTTGTTATGACTTCTTCTTCCCCTAAATGATAAGGTTCAATGGACTTCTCGCGATGTTGCGGGCAGCGAACCGCCCACGTCGCTGCGATTCAAACATTTCACCTGATCATTCAATTGGTAGAAGCGATGGGCGGTGTGCACAAAGTTCAGGGACGTAGTCAACGCGAGCTGATGACTCACGCTTACTAGGAATTCCTTGTTGAAGAATAACAATTGCAATGATCTATCCCTATCATGATGAAATTTTAAAGATTACCTGGGCCTGTCGGCCAAGGCTATAAACTCGTTGAATACATTAGTGTAGAGTGCGTGTGGCCCAGAACATCTAAGGGCATCACAGACTTGTTATCGCTTCAAACTTCCGCTGCCTAAAAGGACATAGTCCCTCTAAGAAGCTGGACGTGAAGGGATACCTCCGCATAGATAGTTAGCAGGCTGAGGTCTCATTTGTTAACGGAATTAACCAGACAAATCGCTCCACCAACTAATAACGACCATGCACCACCACCCATAGAATCAAGAAAGAGCTCTCAGTCCGACAATCCTTTCTATTTCTGGACCTGGTAGTTTCCCCGCGTTGAGTCAAATTAAGTCGCAGGCTCCACTCCTGGTGGTGACCTTCCATCAATTCCTTTAAGTTTCATCCTTGCGACCATACTCCCTCCGGAACCCAAAAACTTTGATTTCCATAAGGTGTCAGTGGAGTCCTAAAATCAACATCTGTCGATCCCTGCTCAATATCGTTTATGGTTTAGTCTAGGACGGTATTTGATCATCTTCGAGCCCCAAACTTTCGTTCTTGATTAATGAAAACATCCTTGGAAAATGCTCTCGCAGTTGTTCATCTTTCATAAATCCAAGAATTTCACCTCTGACTATGAAATACGAATGCCCCTGACTGTCCCTGTTAATCATTACTCCGATCCCGAAGACCAACGTAATAGGGATGAAATCCTATAATATTATCCCATGCTAATGTGTACAGAGCGTAGGCTTGCTTTGAGCATCTAATTTCTTCATAGTAATAATGTCAGAGGCACGACCTGGCCGATTAAGGCCAGGAGCACATCGTCGGCAGAAGGGACGAGACGACTTGTGCACACCTAGGGCATATTGGCCGACCCATCCTAAAGTCCAACTACGAGCTTTTTAAGTGCAACAACTTGAATATACACTATTGGAACTGGAATTACCGCGGCTGCTTGCACTAAACTTGCCCTCCAATGGATCCTTGTTAAGGGATTTAGATTGTACTCATTCCAATTGCCAATTGTTATTTATTTTCACTACCTCCCCATGTCAAGATTGGGTAATTTGTGCGCCTGCTGCCTTCCTTGGATGTGGTAGCCATTTTTCAGGCTCTCTCTCCAGAATCAAACCCTAATTCTCCGTCACCCGTCACCACCATGGTAGGCCATTATCCTACTATTGAAAGTTGATAGGGTAGAAATTTGAATGGCGCGGATCCGGCACGATGGTCGTGCGATCAGTCGAGTTATCATGAATTATCGCAGCAACGGGCAGAGCCCGCGTTGACCTTTTACTTAATAAATTCATTCCTTCCATAAGTTGGGGTTTGTTGCATGTATTAACTCTAGAGTTATTATGGTTATCCGAGTAGTGGATACCATCAAACAAACTATAACTGATTTAATGAGCCATTCGCAGTTTCACAGTCTGAATTTGTTCATACTTACACATGCATGGATTAGTCTCTGAGATAAGCATATGACTACTGGCAGGAACAACCAGGTAGCATTCCTCACTAACGCCGGCATTGCATGACCCCTGATCGGCCAAGAAGGGCATGAACGGTCCAAGACGAGCGCAGCAGTCATTCAGGACAAGCATCGTTTTGGTAGATAAGAGGCGATGAAGACCCCATGCCCACTGTGTTGACCGAATCCGAGGGCCCGAGCTGCTACTCATGGACCACAACATCGCAAGATGAAGTGAGGAAGAAGTGGGACACAAGAGAAGCTTTTGGTTCCACCCGCACATCACATGCGAGGGGCGAAAGGCAACCGATTGTACATAATAATGCCTGGGCATTAGGTAGGGAACACAGGAAACTGACTTCGAGTAAGCCTAATTTGCGCCTGCCCCGTCACTACAACGAGTCGCCGCGCACTCAACAATAGACGTGCCTCATCAATAGCCAATAGGCCACACCGAGCAAAGCCCATAGGGGACGCATGTCTATTTACAAGACGTTGTCTTAGACCCGTGCCTACAGGGACTCGCCGTACACACAAGCAATGCCATGTCTCATCGATAGCCAATAGGCCGCACCGATTAATGCGCCATAGCAGCAGCATGTCTATTGACAAGACGTTGGCTTGGACCCATGCCTGCAGCGAGTTGCCACACACACAAGCATAGTCGTGTCTCATGGATAGCCAATAGGCCACACCGAGTAATGACCACAGCGGCCGCATTTCTATTGACAAGACATTGGCTTAGACCTATGCCTGCAGCGAGTCGCCCCCCCACACAAGCATAGCCATGCCTCATAGACAGCCAATAAGACGCACCGAGTAATGCCCATAGCGGCTGCCTGTCTATTGACAAGACGTTGGCTTAGACCCGTGCCTGCAGCGAGTCGCCGCACACACAAGCACAACCATGTCTCATCGATGCCAATAGGCTGCGCCGAGTAATTCCCACAGTGGTTGCATGTTTGTTGACAAGACATTGTCTTAGACCCGTGCCGTCAGTGAGACGCCGCACAAACAAGCACAATCATGTCTCGTCAATAGCCAATAGGCCGCATCGAGTAATGCCCATAAAGGCCGAATGTCTATTGACAAGACGTCGGCTAAGACCCGTGCCTGCAGCGAGTCGCGCACACACAAGTACAGTCTTTCATCATCGATAGCCAATAGGCCGCACCGAGTAATGCCCCATCGACCACATATCTGTTGACAAGACATTGCCTTAGACCCGTTCCTGCAGGGCCTAGGGCATGCACACTAAGCATCACTAGGACTCACCACACACACACTAGCATAGCCGTATTCCATCGATAGCCAATAGGCAGCCACGAGTAATGATGTCACTAGCTTTATTCGAGTATCGAAAGGGTCGCCCTCATCGTAGTTTATGGAAGAAAGGCATGATGCTTGCAACCTATATCCTAGGATATGCACCCTGACACGGCCCATGGGCACCGGTGTAAGAGGGTGTCAGTCCGCCCAGGTGCATTCCAGTAGCTCTACCCCCCCTTATATATACTTAAAAAAGATCCAAGGTGCCAGGAGTAGACATGTTTTAGCTAGCGAATCATACTAAACATGTACAACACCAATGTGCACATTCTAATGTACAACCAAGCTAAAGTACTCACAAATGAGTTATAAATATTGCAAATAATAGTTTTCATTAAAAAAACATATTTTTAAATTTTTTTAATTTTAAATACGAAAATTCCAAAAATAGTGGAAAAAAATATTAAAAATACGAAAAATTTAAGAAAAAATGTAAAAACTCTAGGGAAAAATTCTCCAAAAATTAGACCACATAATTAGTACATAATTAGACAAAAAACACAACATAAAAAAATTAAAATCCAAGAAAATACATAATTAACTTTAAAAACTCGAAAATACATAAAACTAGTGAAAAATCAATGTACAAAAGTGAGGAGGATGCAAGAATATGGGATTGAACCTTAGCGGAGGCGTTAATAATGGATTGTGGGACCAGAAGAATATAATAGATTCACCCTCGAAGGATGTAAATCTAAAAGCATGGCGTCATCTTCCATATCATGCGTCTTTTGGATCTTTGCACATCATTGGTGTATTTATGTATGTGCGAAGGTGCACTACGCATGGAATTGTGGCGCACGACGCAAGTTGCACTCTTACAATGTCGGCCGAGTGCGAGGAACGCTGGGGGCATGCCCATGTCGAGCGAGTGCAAGGGCCGCTGGGTGCATGCCCATGCCAACCGAGGGTGAGGGACGCTGGGGGGCATGTCCATGCGGGGGCAAGTGTGAAGGCCGCTAGACACATGCCCATGTCGGCCGAGTGCGAGGGAGGGTGGGGGCATGCCCATGCGGGGTGAGTGCGAGGGCCACTGGGCACATACCCATGCCAGCCTTGTGCGAGGGACGCTGAGGGGCATGTCCATGCCGGGCGAGTGCGAGGGCCGCTGGGTGCATGCCCATGTCGGTCGACCGCGAGGGACTCTAGGGGACATCCATGTTGACCGAGTGCAAGGGCCGCTGGGTGCAAGCCCATGGCTGCCGTGCGCGATGGACGTTGCACTCATGCCCATGCTGGGCGAGTGCAAGGGCCGCTGGGCACCTGCCCATTTCGGCTGCATGTCTACCTTGCCCATGCCTGGGTGATGCTGGCCTACATCAGCCTTTGATATGCACTTGACAGCCCAAAAAATCTCAAATCGTGACGTGGCATTATAATCTCTAATTTTGACGTCGTTAACGTGCCTTGCATTGGCATGCTGATAAGCATTAGAAACGCCCCTGACATGTCGCTGGGGTGTCACAACGACACTTGATGTTGCTAGAACAATATGTTCGCGGCATGTGTGGGCACCTATGTCGATCGTACATCACCGAAAATTGCCTTTGACGCATCGCTATGCATTGGCCCAAAAAATTATAACAGTGACAAGCTAACCTTGCACTTGACATATCGTTAGGCATAATAATTACACTCGACAGCCCGAAAAACCTCTAATTTTGGCATCATTTATGGGTCTTTCCTTTACATGCCACTAGGAATTAGAATTGCCCTTGGCATGTCGCTGGGCATTAGAGTCGCACTTGACGTCACGAGAACAATATGTTCTATGTACATAGCATTTTGCGTGGACGCGGAACTTAGCATTTGCATCGCGCCTGAGCGAGCTATGGCGCGGTACGTATTATGAGTACTTAGCGCCGTACAATCTGTTGGACGTATTATAAGACCTTTCAACACTTGGTGTCGTTTCTTAAAGGCAAGGAAGCAATGGTTACACCTCTATTCAAAAAGAGTTGGAAAATGATAGGATTGGAATGAGAGGGACAAATCGGTGTGACAAAGAGCTAAATCTCAGTGAATCGTGGTAGCCAGGCCACTCTGCCACTTACAATACCCCGTAGCATATTTAAGTCATCTGCAAAGGATTCTACATGCCACTCGATGGAAATTGTACTTCAAGGCAATCACCGCGACTCTTCCACCGCGATGACTTAGGCAACGACATGTGTTCTTGTGCGCCCAAGGCCCCTACTATGGGTCGGAAAGAGGATGGCGAGTGCATGCATAACTTCTAGCCCAGATTCTGACTTAAAGTCCTTAGTAATAATCTAGCACACAATAGTTTCACGCCACTAAATTTTCAACCAAGCGCGATCACTAATTGGGTGAATCAACGGTTCCTCTTGTACTAGGTTGAATTACTATTGCGACACTGTCATCAGTAGGGTAAAACTAACCTGTCTTACGACAGTCTAAACCTAGCTCACATTCCCTATTGGTGGGTGAACAATCCAACACTTGGTGAATTCTGCTTCACAATGATAGGAAGAGCCGACATCAAAGGATCAAAAAGCAACATCGCTAAGAACGCTTGGCTGCCACTAGCCAGTTATCCCTGTGGTAACTTTTCTGACACCTCTAGCTTCAAATTCCGAAGATCTAAAGGATCGTTAGGCCATGCTTTCACGGTTCATATTCATACTGGAAATCATAACCAAATGAGTTTTACCTTTTTTTTCCACAAGAGATTTATGTTCTCGTTGAGGCTCATCTTAGGACATATGCATTATCTTTTAATAGATGTGCCGCCCCAGCAGAACTCCCCACCTGACAATGTCTTCTGCTCGAATCAGCTTGCAAAGCAAGCCTTGGGTCCAAAAAAAAGGGGCAGTGCCCCTCTTCTGTTTCACAGAATAAGTAAAATAACGTTAAAAGTAGTGGTATTTCACTTTCTCCTTTTAACTCCCACTTATACTACACCTCTTAAGTCATTTCAGAAAGTCGAACTAGAGTCAAGCTCAACAAGGTCTTCTTTCCCCATTCATTCTGCCAAGGCCATTCACTTGGTTGTGGTTTCGCTGGATAGTAGACAGGGACAATGGGAATCTCGTTAATCCATTCATGCGCGTCACTAATTAGATTATGAGGTATTTGGTACCATAAGAGAGTCATAGTTACTCCCATTGTTTACCCGCGCTTGGTTGAATTTCTTCTTTTTGAAATTCAGAGCATTGGGCAAAAATCACATTCTGTAAACATCCGTTGGGACCATCGCAATGCTTTGTGTTAATTAAACTGTCGGATTCCCCTTGTCCGTACTAGTTCTGAGTTGACTGTTCGACTCCCGAGTAAGGCTCCCAAAGGAAGCGTTCCTAGTTTGTCCCCTGCTAGAATATGGAGACCCGCTCTCATTGCAGCAGCAACTCGAGCAGTCCACCGATAGCCGATGAGTTTGGGACTGGGATCCCCTACCCAGCCCTCAGAGCAAATCCTTTTCCCGAAGGAGCCATTTTGCCGACATCCCTTGCCTAAATTATTGCATCGACCAGTGACTGTTCACCTTGGAGACCTAATGCAGTTATGAGTATGACCAGGTGTGAATGACATTTGATCCTTCGGATTTTCCAGGACTGCCAGGAGTGAACTAGACACCACGCGATGTCGGGTGCTCTTCTAGCTGTTGGACCCTACCTCCGGCTGAGCCATTTCGAGGGTGGGCAGGCTGTTAAACAGAAAAGATAACTCTTCCCGAGGCTCCCACCGATGTCTCTGGACTTCCTAACATTGTCGCCAACCGCCATGTCCCAGTTTAGGAACTTTAACCCAATTCCCTTTCGGAGTACGTGCAAAACGCGCTATCTGTCGGGGTTCCCCCGACCCTTAGGTTTAGCTAACCCATGTGCAAGTTCCACTCACATGGAACCTTTCCCCTCTTCGGCTTTCAAAGTTCTTATTTGAATATTTTCTACTACCACCAAGATCTACATCGACAGCCTCTCCGCCTAGGCTCGTGCCCAAGGTTTTGTAGAGACTGTCGCGCCCTCCCTACTCATCAGGGCATGCAACTTTCCCAGACGGTCGGGTGTTCATCGCACGCTTAAGCGCCATCAATTTTTGGGGCTAGTTTATCCAGCCGGTGAGATGGTACACACTCCTTAGCGGATTTTGGCTTCCATGACCACCGTCCTGCTATCTTAATTGACCAATACCCTTTGTGTTATCTAGGTTAGCGCGCAGTTTGGCACTGTAACACGGCTTCCATTTCATCCTACATCGCCAGTTTTGCTTACCAAAAATGTTCCACTTGGAGCTCTTGATTCCGTGGTGCGGATCAACAAAGAAGTCACGCCGTCCTACTTATTTAAACTTTGAGAATAGGTTGAGGGAGTTGCACCCCCGAGGCCTTGACTACTTGGATTTACCCGATAGAACTTGAACGCGAGCTCCAGCTATCATGAGGGGAACTTTTGAGGGAACCAACTACTAGATGGTTTGATTAGTCTTTCGCCCCTATACCCAAGTCAGACGAATGATTTGCATGTTAGTATTCTGGCAGGCTTCCACCAGAGTTTCCTCTGGCTTCGCCCCGCTCAGGCATAGTTTACCATCTTTCGGTTCCCGACAGGTAAGCTCACACTCGAATATTTCTCAGAAGATCAAGGTCGATCGGTGGTGCACCCCTAAAGGAGATTCCACCAATCAGCTTCCTTGCGCCTTACGGGTTTACTCGCCTGCTGACTCATACACATGTCAGACTCCTTGGTCCATGTTTCAAGATGGGTAGAATAGGGAGTCCACAGGCTAGTGTCTGGAGGGTGCAGATGCTGAAGCACACAAGAGACGCGCGCTACCTGCCATAATCAAGGAGATGGTGTTACGCGAGCGTATCAAGAGCCCGGGCTTTGGCCACCCCCCAATCCACTCTAGTTTACACCCCGAGTAGATCGGTGGACCAGCTCGTCGCCGTTCCACATACAACTGGGGCTCATCGCAAGCCCCCATCTGCTTCCCTCCCTACAATTTCAAGCACTCTTTGTCTCTCTTTTCAAAGTCCTTTTCATCTTTCCCGCGCGGTACGTTTTCACTCTTGGTCTCTCGCTTGTATTTAGCCTTGGATGGAATTAACCGCCCGATTTGGGCTGTATTCCCAAACAACCCGACTGATAGACAGCGTCTCATGGTGCAACAGGGTCCGAGAACAACAGGGCTATCACCCTCTCTAGCACCCCCTTCTAGGGAACTTGGGCCAGTCCGCCGCTGAGGGAGCTTCTCCAGACTACAATTCGGATTGCAGAGTCGCCCAATTCTAAGGTTGGGTTGTTCCCGGTTTGCTCGCCATTACTAAGGGAATCCTTGTAAGTTTCTTTTCCTCCACTTATTGATATGCTTAAACGCAGTGGGAAATACCGCATGATCTGGGGTCACGATCGAAGCGCCTAAGCACGTGAAGTCTCTAGGAGCACAAGCGAGCGACGGGCTGTAGCCACGACATTACGAGAGTTAAGTTTCAACCACCACTTCCCCTAACGTCCATCGATGTGGACTCGCATTTAGACCAGCTGTGAGCTCGGGGCCCTCGGGAGGCAAGTATCTATCCCACGACACAACTGCAACCAAGATTTTAGGCGCGGAAAGCGGGGGCGACAAGATACGTGATGCCTAGGTAGACGTGCCCTCGACCTAATGGCTTTGGGAGCACTTGCACTCAAAGACTCGATGGTTCACGGGATTTTGTAATTCACACCAACTATCGCATTTCGCTACGTTCTTTATTGAAGCAAAAGCTAAGATATCCATTGTTGAGAGTTGTTTTTTTTTTCAAAAGAAGCACAGGCTCTCCCTCGCGCACTGTAGACGGGGCGCGAGAGGAAGGCTATCAATTTAGTATTCCTTGATGCTTTCCGCACCAGGGTTTGTTTATCACCCAACATGCATATGAGCGTGTGCCTGGGATGGGAGGGAGACGCGCGGAGGAGGGCCGAGGCACCCCGCCCGTGTGGCTCCCCAAGTGTTAGGACAGGTTCACGGGTCGTTCTGCTTTGCATGTTTTGACAATAATCCTTCTGCAGGTTCACCTATGGAAACCTTGTTATGACCTGTTCTTCCCCTAAATGATAAGGTTCAATGGACTTCTCGCGATGTTGCGGGCAGCGAACCGCCCACGTCGCCGTGATTCAAACATTTCACCTGATCATTCAATTGGTAGAAGCAATGGGCTGTGTGCAAAATGGTCAAGGACGTAGTCAACGCGAGCTGATGACTCACGCTTACTAGGAATTCCTTGTTGAAGAATAACAATTGCAATGATCTATCCCTATCATGATGAAATTTTAAAGATTACCCGGGCCTATCGGCCAAGGCTATAAACTCGTTGAATACATTAGTGTAGAGTGCATGTGGCCCAGAACATCTAAGGGCATCACAAACTTGTTATCGCTTCAAACTTCCGCAACCTAAAAGGACATAGTCCCTCCAAGAAGATGGCCGTGAAGGGATACCTCCGCATAGATAGTTAGCAGGCTGAGGTCTCATTTGTTAACGGAATTAACCAGACAAATCGCTCCACCACTAATAACGACCATGCACCACCACCCATAGAATCAAGAAAGAGCTCTCAGTCCGACAATCCTTTCTATTCTTGGACCTGGTAGTTTCCCCGTGTTGAGTCAAATTAAGCCGCAGGCTCCACTCCTGGTGGTGCCCTTCTGTCAATTCCTTTAAGTTTCAACCTTGCGACCATACTCCCTCCGGAACCCAAAAAATTTGATTTCTCATAAGGTGTCAGTGGAGTCCTAAAATCAACATTTGTCGATCCCTGATCAGCATCGTTTATGGTTTAGACTAGGACGGTATTTGATCATCTTCGAGCCCCAAACTTTCATTCTTGATTAATGAAAAAATCCTTGGCAAATGCTCTCGTAGTTGTTCGTCTTCCATAAATCCAAGAATTTCACCTCTGACTATGAAATACGAATGCCCCTGACTGTCCCTGTTAATCATTACTCCGATCCCGAAGGCCAACGTAATAGGGATGAAATCCTATAATGTTATCCCATGCTAATGTGTACAGAGCGTAGGCTTGCTTTGAGCATCTAATTTCTTCATAGTAACAATGCCAGAAGCACGACCTGGCCGATAAGGCCAGGAGCACATCATCGGCAGAAGGGACGAGACGACTGGTGCACACCTAGGGCATATTGGCCGACCCATCCTAAAGTCCAACGACGCACTTTTTAAGTGCAACAACTTGAATATATGCTATTGGAACTGGAATTACCGCAGCTGCTAGCACTAGACTTGCCCTCCAATGGATCCTTTTAAGGGATTTATATTGTACTCATTTCAATTGCCAATTGTTATTTATTTTCACTACCTCCCCATGTCAAGATTGGGTAATTTGTGCGCCTTCTGCCTTCCTTGGATGTGGTAGCTGTTTCTCAGCCTCCCTCTCTGGAATCGAACCCTAATTCTCCGTCACCTTTCACTATAGCGCCCATGCGATCTATCGAGTTATCATGAATCATCATAGCAATTAGAAGAGCCCGTGTCGACCGTTTATCTAATAAATGCATCCCTTCCAGAAATTCAGGGTTTGTTTCTCGTATTAGCTCTAGAATTACTACAAGTATCCAAGTAGTAGATACCATAAGACAAACTATAACTGATTTAATGAGCCATTCGTAGTTTCACAGTCTGAATTTGTTCATACTTATACATGCATGGCATAATCTTTGAGACGAGCATATGACTACTGGAAGGATCAACCAAGTAGCATTCCTCACTAACGCCGGCATCGCATGAGCCCTGATCGTCCTAGAAGGATATGGCCATGTCAAAGACGAGCGTGGCTGTCATTTGGGACAAGCATTGTTTGGGTAGATAGGAGGCAATGAAGACCCCATGCCTACTGTGTTTATCGAATCCAAGGGTCTGAGCTGCTACTCATGGACCACGACATTACATGACGAAGCGAGAAAGACGTGGAACACAAGAGCAGCTTTTGGTTTGGCCCGCATACGACGTGCAAGGGGCCAAAGGCAACCGATTGTACATAATAATGCCTGGGCATTAGGTAGGAAACACAGGAAACTGACTTCGAGCCCACCTAATTTGCGCCTGCCCCATGACTGAGATGGCATGTGGGTTAGGACGTCACTGCTCAAGTAGGGATCCAACCTAACCACACAAATCGAACAACCACTCACGCGTCGTACGTACAAATGCTCTAGCAGCGCATACCAAACACGAACCCCAGATGCCCAGCATTAGATGTCGTGCACTGCTGCCAATGCCGATGTTGCAAGGCCGAAGCAATTCCTGATAGATATGAAAACCCATCAAATCAAGCTTTTTGCACGGGTACAGCCTACAGCAGCTGCATGTCTAATAACAAGAAGTTGGCATAGACCCGTGCCTGCAGAGTGTCACCGTACACACAAGCACAGTCGTGCCTCATCGATAGCCAATAGGACGCACCGAATAATGTGCCACAGCGACCGCATGTCTATTGACAAGAAGTTGGCTTAGAACCGTCCCAGTAACGAGTTGCCACACACACAAGCACAGAAGTGCCTCATCGATAGCCAATAGGCCGGACCGAGTAATGCCCACAGTGGCTGCATGTCTATTGACAAGACGTTGACTTAGACTCGTGCCTATAGTAACTCACGACATAAACAAGCAATATCGTGTCTCATCGATAGCCAATAGGCTGCACATGTTAATGCGCCACAATGGTCACATGTCTATTGACAAGAAGTTGGCTTGGCGCCGTGCCTGCAGCGAGTCGCTGCACACACAAGTACAACTGTGTCTCATAGATAGCATATAGTCCGCACCGAGTAATGCCCACAGTGGCCGCATGTCTATTGACAAGACGATGCCTTAGACCCGTGCCTGCAGCGAGTCGGCGCACACACAAGCACAGTCGTGCCTCATCAATAGCCAATAGGCTGCACCGAGTAATCCCACAACGACTGCATGTCTATAGACAAGATGTTGGCTTAAACCCGTGCCTGCAGCGAGTCGCCGCACACACAAGCACAACTGTGTCTTATCATAGCCAATAGGCCGCACCGATTAATGCACCACAGCGGCCACATATCTATTGAAAAGATGTTGTCTTAGACCCATGCCTGCAGTGAGTCGCCGCACACACAAACATAGCCAGGTCTCATCAATAGCCAATAGGCCGCATCGAGTAATTCCCACAGTGGTTGCATGTCTAGTGAAAAGACGTTGGCTTAGAACTATGCCTGTAGCGAGTTGCTGCACACACAAGTACAACCGTGTCTCATTGATAGCCAATAGGCCGCATCGAGTAATGTGCCACAGCGGCCGCATATCTATTGGCAAGACATTGTCTTGGAACTGTGCCTGTAGCGAGTCACTGCACACACAAGCACAACCGTGTCTCTTCGATAGCCAATGGGCTGCACCGAGTAATTCCCATTGCGGCCGCATGTCTATTGACAAGACGTTGGCTTAGACCCGTGCCTGTAGTGAGACGCTGCCCACAAAAGCACAGCCGTGTCTCATCTCTAGCCAATAGGATGCACTGATTAATGTGCCATAGTGGCCGCATATCTATTGATAAGACGTTGGCTTAGACCCGTGCCTAAAGTGAGTTGCCGCACACATAAGAACAGTCGTGTCTCATCGATAGCCAATAGGAAGCACCGAGTAATGCCCACAATGGCTGCATATCTATTAACAAAACATTGCCTTAGACCCGTGCCTGCAGTGAGTCGTTGCACACACAAGAAAAGTCATGTGAGTGCGAGGGATGTTGGGCGCCTGCCCATGCCTGCCGTGCGTGAGTTACGCTGTATTCATGCCTATGTCGAGCGAGTGCAAGGGCCGCTGGTTGCCTGCCTATGCCAGCTACGTGTCTACCTTGCCGATGCAGGATGGGAGACGTTTGCCTACGTCGGCCTTTGACATGCCCTTGACAGCCCAAAATATCTCAAACCGTGACAAGCCAACATTGCCCTTGATGTGTCACCAAGCATTATAATCTCTAATTTTGACATCTTTAACGTGCCTTGCCTTGGCATGCCTCTAGGCATTAGAATCGCCCTTGACATGTCGCTAGGGCATTACAGCTGCACTTGTCGTCGCTAGAACCATATGTTTCACGGCACGTGTGGACACCTATGTCGGCCGTACATCACCGAAAATTGCCTTTGATGTGTTTCTTTGCATAAGCCCAGAAGATCTCTAATAGTGACAAGCCAACCATTCCCTTGACATGTCACTAGGCATAATAATTGCACTTGATGGCCCAAAAAACCTCTAATTTTGGCATCATTAATGGGCCTTTCTTTGACATGACGCTAGGCATTAGAATTGCCCTTGGCATGTTGTTGGTCACTAGAGTCGCACTTGACGTCGCGAGAACAATATGTTCTGAGTACATAGCTTTTTGTGTGGACATGGAACTTAGCATTTGCATTGCACCTAAGCGTGCTATGGCGTAGTACGTATTATGAGTACTTGGTGTCGTACAATCCGTTGGACGTATTATAAGACCTTTCAACACTTGGTGTCATTTCTTAAAGGCGAGGAAGCAATGGTTAAACCCCCATTCATAAAGAGTTGGAGAATGATGGGATTGGAAGGGGAGGGAAGAATCGGAGCGACAAAGGGCTGAATCTCAGTGGATCATGGCTGCAATGCCATTCCTCCACTTACAATATCATATCGCATATTTAATTCATCTGCAAAGGATTCTACCTGCCGCTCGATCGAAATTGTACCTCAAGGCAGTCACCGCGACTCTTCCACCACGACGACTTAGCCAACGACACGTGAGCTTGGGGGCCAAAGGCCCCTACTAAGGGTAGGCAAATGGACGGCGAGTGCATGTGTCGCTTCTAGCCTGGATTCTGACTTAGAGCCGTTCAGTCATAATCCAGCACATGGTCGGTTCGTGCCACTAGGATTTCAACAAAGCGCGATGACCAATTGTGTGAATCAACTGTTCCTCTCGTACTAGGTTGAATTACTATTGAGACACTGTCATCAGTAGGGTAAAACTAACCTACATCATGATGGTCTAAATGCAGCTCATGTTCCCTATTGGTGGGTGAACAGTCCAACACTTGGTGAATTCTGCTTTATAATGAGAGGAAGAGCTGACATCGAAGGATCAAAAAGCAACGTTGGTATGAACGCTTGGTTGCCACAGGCCAGTTATCCTTGTAGTAACTTTTCTGATACCTCTATCTTTGAATTACAAAGGTCTAAAGGATCGTTAGGCGACGCTTTCATGGTTCGTATTTGTACTGGAAATCAGGATCAAGCAAGATGTTACCCTTCTGTTCCACATGAGATTTCTGTTCTCGTTGAGCTCATTTTAGGACACCTGTGTTATCTTTTAACAGATGTGCCGCCCCAGCCAAACTCCCCACCTGACAATCTCTTTCACCTGGATCGGCCTGCAAAGCAAGCCTTGGGTCCAAAAAGAGGGGAAGTGCCCCTCTTTCGATTCACGAAATAAGTAAAATAACATTAAAAGTAGTGGTAATTCACTTTCACCTTTCGACACCCACTTATACTACACCTCTCAAGTCATTTCACAAATTCGTACTAGAGTCAAGCTCAATAGGGTCTTCTTTCCCTGTAGATTCTTCCAAGCCCGTTCCCTTGGATGTTGTTTCGCTTGATAGGGACAATGGGAATCTCGTTAATCCAATTATGTGCATCATTAATTAGATGACGAGGCATTTGGCTACCTTAAGAGCATCATAAGTTACTCTCGCCATTTACCTGCGCTTGGTTGAATTACTTCACTTTGACATTCAGAGCACTAGGCAGAAATCACATTGCATAAACATCCATTGGGACCATCATAGTTGCTTTATTTTAATTAAGCAGTCGTATTCCCCTTGTTCGTATAAGTTCTGGGTTGGCTGTTCAATGCTCAGGGAAGGCCCTCGAAGGAACCATTCCTAGTCCATTTCCCGGATGGCACGTGGCGACCCACTCTCACCGCGGGACCAGCTCGAGCAGTCCACCAACAATCGACGGGTTCGAGACTGGGACCCCGTGTCCAGCCCTCAGAGCCAATCCTTTTCCTGAAGTTACAGATCCATTTTGCTAACTTCCCTTGCCTAAATTGTTCCATCGACTAGAGGTTGTTCAACTTGGAGACATGATGCGGTTATGAGTACGACTGGTCATGGATGACATTCGGTCCTCTGAATTTTCCAGGGCTGCCAGAAGCGCATCGGACACCACCCGACGTGCTATGGTCTTCCTGTCGCTGGACCCTACCTCAAGCCGAGCCATTTCTGTGGTGGGCAGGCGATTAAATAGAAAAGATAAGTCCTCCCGAGGCTCCTGTCGATGTCTCCGAACTTCCTAATGTTGCCGTCAACCACCACGTCTCGGTTCAGGAATTTTAACCCGATTTCTTTTCAGAGTACGTGTTAAACGCGCTATCATTGGGGTTCCCCCGACCCTTAGGATCGACTAAACCATGTGCAAGTGCCGTTACATGGAACCTTTCCCCTCTTTTCGGGTTTCAAAGTTCTCATTTGAATATTTGCTACTATCACCAAGATCTGCACCGACGTTCACTCTGCCCAGGCTCGTGCCCAAGGTTTTGCAATGACCACTGCACCCTCCTACTCATCGGGTCCTGGCACTTGCCCCGATGGCCGGGTGTAGATCGCAAAGTGCCATCCATTTTTGGGGCTAGTTGATTCGGCAGCTGAGTTACTACACACTCCTTATTGGATTTCGACTTCCATGACCACCGTCCTGCTGTCTTAATCGACCAACACCCTTTTGTGGGATCTAGGTTAGCACGTAGTTTGGCACTGTAACCCACCTTTCAGTTCATCCCGCATCGCCAGTTCTGCTTACCAAAAATGGCCCACTTGGTGCTATTAATTTCGTGGCATGGCGCAACAAAGTAGTCGCTCCATACTACCTATTTAAATTTTGAGAATAGGTCGAGGGAGTTGTGCCCCCGAGGCCTCTAATCATTGGCTTTACCCGATAGAACTCGCATGCGAGCTCCAATTATACTGAGCGAAACATTGGAGGGAAACATCTATTAGACGGTTCAATTAGCCTTTCACCCCTATACCTAAGTCAGACGAAAAATTTACACGTCAATGTCACTGCTGGCCTCCACCAGAGTTTCCTCTGGCTTCGCTCCGCTAAGGCATAGTTCACCATCTTTTGGGTCCCGACAGGTATGCTAACACTTGAACCCTTCACAGAAGATCAAGGTCAGTCGGTGGTGCACCCCTTAGGGGGATCCCACCAATCAGCTTCCTTGCGCCTTATGGGTTTACTCGCGCGTTGACTCACACATACGTCAAACTCCTTGGTCCGTATTTCAAGACGGGTCAAATGTGGAGCCCACAGGCCAGCATCTGGAGTATGCAAATACCAAAGCATGCCAGAGGTGCGCTCTGCTTGCCACAATCAAGGAGACGACATTCCGCAAGCACTCTTTGCCTCTCTTTTCAAAGTCCATTTGATCTTTCCCTCTCGGTACTTGTTCGCTATTGGTCTCTCGCCTATATTTAGCCTTGGATGAAATTTACCACCCGATTTGGGTTGTATTCCCAAACAATCTGACTCCTAGATAGCACTTTCTGGTGCGATAGGGTCCGAGCACAATGGCGCTCTCACCCTCTCTGGCGCACCCTTCCAGGAGACTTGGGCTCGGTCCGCCGTTGAGGACGCTTCTCCAGACTACAATTCAGATGGCGGAGCCGCCTAATTCTAAGGCTGGGCTGTTTTGGGTGGCAGACGGGGCGCGAGAGGCATGATATCAATTTAGTATTCCTTAGCACTTTTCGCACCAAGGTTCATTTATCACTCAGCGTGTATGCGAGCGCACACCAGGGATGGGAGGGAGATGCCTCGGAGGAGGGCTAAAGTACCCCACCCGCACAGCTCCCCAAGTGTTTGAACAGGTTCGCGGCTCATTCTGCTTTGTAGGTTTTGATAATGATCCTTCCGCAGGTTCACCTACGGAAACCATGTTACAACTTATCCTTCCTCTAAATAATAAGGTTCAACGGACTTCTCACGACGTCGTGGGCAGTGAACCTCCCACATCATCGCGATTCGAACGTTTCACTGGATATTCAACCAGCAGGAGCGACGGGTGGTGTGTACAATAAGCAGGGACGTAGTTCAACGCGAGCTGATGACTCGCGCTTACTAGGAATTCCTCATTGAAGACCAACAATTGCAATGATCTATCCCCATCACAATGAAATTTCAAAGATTACCCGGGCCCAGAACATCTAAGGGCATCACAGACCTGTTACTGCCTCAAACTTCCATGGCCTAAAAGGTCATAGTCCCTCTAAGAAATTGGTTGCGAAGGGATACCTCCGCATAGCTAGTTAGTAGGCTGAGGTCTCGTTCTTTAACGGAATTAACCAGAAAAATCGCTCCACCAACTAAGAACGACCATACACCACAACCCATAGAATTAAGAAAGAGCTCTCAGTATGTCAATCCTTACAATCTTTGGACTTGGTAAATTTCCCTATGTTGAGTTAAATTAAGCCCAGGCTTCACTCCTAGTGGTGCCCTTCCGTCAATTCCTTTAAGTTTCAGCCTTGCGGCCATACTCCCCTTGGAACCCAAAAACTTTGATTTCTCATAAGATGCCAGCGGAGTCCCAAAAGAAACATCCGCCGATCCCTGGTCGACATTTTTTATGGTTGAGACTAGGATGGTATTTGATCATCTTCGAGCCCCCAACTTTCATTCTTGATTAATGAAAGCATCCTTGGCAAATGCTTTCGCAGTTGTTCGTCTTTAATAAATCCAAGAATTTCACCTCTTACTATGAAATACGAATGCCCCTGACTATCCCTGTTAATCATTACTTTGATCCGGAAGGCCAGTGTAATAGGACCGAAATCCTATAATGTTATCCCATGCTAATTAATAGTGTCGAAGACACGACCTAACCAATTAAGGCCAGCAGCGCATGGCTGGCAGAATGAACGAGACTACCGGTTCACATATAGGGCGGACCGGCCGGCCCATCCCAAAGTCCAACTACGGGCTTTTAAACTACAACAACTTAAATATATACTATCTGAGATGGAATTACTGCAGCTGCTGGCACCAGACTTGCCCTCCAATGGATCCTCATTAAGGGATTTAGATTATACTCATTCCAATTACCAGACTCATAGAGCTCGGTATTGTTATTTATTGTCACTACCTCCCCATGTCAGGATTGGGTAATTTGCGTGCCTATTGCCTTCCTTAGATGTGGTAGCCATTTCTCAGGCTCCTTCTCCTGAATCAAACCCTAATTCTCCGTCACCCGTCACCACCATGGTAGGCCACTATCCTACCATTGAAAGTTGATAGGGCAGAAATTTGAATGATGCATCGTTGGCACGATGGCCATGCGATCCATCGAGTTATCATGAATTATCGCAGCAATGGGAAGAGCCCATGTCGACCTTTTATCTAATAAATGCATCCCTTCTAGAAATTCGGGGTTTGTTTCATGTATTAGCTCTAGAATTACTACAATTATCCGAGTAGTAGATACCATCAAACAAACTATAACTGATTTAATGAGACATTCGTAGTTTCACAATCTGAATTTGTTCATACTTATACATGCATGGCTCAATCTTTAAGACAAGCATATGACTACTGGAAGGATCAACTAAGTAGCATTCCTCACTGACGCCGGCATCGCATGATCCCTGATTTCCCTAGAACGGCACAACCACGTCCAAGACGAGTACGGCCATCATTTGGGACAAGCATCGTTTGGGCAGATAGGAGGCAATGAAGACCTCCTGCCCACTACGTTTACCGAATTCGAGGGTCTGAGCTGCTACACATGCACCACAACATCACACGACGAAGCGAGGAAGACGTAGGACACAAGAGCGACTTTTGGTTCAGTCCGCAGGCGATGTGCGAGTGGTGAAAGGAAACCAATTGTACATAATAATGCCTGGGCATTAGGTAGGCAACACAATAAACCGACTTCAAGCAAGCCTAATTTTTGCCTGCCCCATGACTGAGATGGCATGCGGGTTAGGACGTCGCTGCTCAAGTAGGTATCCAACCTAACCACACAAGCCGAACACCACTTGTGCGTCGTATGTACAAATGCTCCGACAGTGCATGCCAAACACAAACCCCAAATGTGCAGCATTAGATGTCGTGCGCTGCTGCCGATGCTGATGTTACAAGGCCAAAGCAAGTCCCGATAGACACAAAAACCCAACATATCAAGCTTTTTGCAGGGCACAGCCCACAACGGCCGCATGTCTATCAACAGGATGTTGGTTTAGACCCGTTTCTACAATGATTCACCGTGCATACAAGAACAGATGTGCCTAATAGATAGCCAATAGGCCACTCTGAATAATGCGCCACAGTGGTCGCATGTCTATTGACAAGACATTGGCTTAGACCCGTGGATGCAGCGAATCACCATACATACAAGCACATTCATTCCTCATCAATAGCCAATAGGTCGCACCGAGTAATGCCCACAGCAGCCACATGTCTATTGACAAGAGGTTAGCTTAGACCAGTGTCTGTAGTGACCCCCCGCACACACAAGAAATGTCGTGTCACATCGATAGCCAATAGGCTGCACCGATTAATGCGCCACAGCGGCCGCATGTCTATTGACAAGATATTGCCTTGGACCCATGCCTGCAGCGAGTGGCGGTACACACAAGCACAGCAGTGCCTCATCAATAGCCAATAGGCCGCCCCGAGTAATGCCCAGAGTGGTCGCATGTCTATTGATAAGATGTTGGCTTAGACCGGGGCCTGCAGCGAGTCACCACACACACAAGCACAATCGTGTCTCATTGATAGCCAATAGGCTGCACCGAGTAATACGCCACATTAGCTGCATGTCTATTGACAAGACATTGTCTTGGAATCATGCCTGCGGCGAGTCGCCAACACAAAAGCACAATTGGGTCTCATC